>JAEMON010000013.1:13826863-13858947 GCA_030264115.1 Lygus lineolaris
ATGTTCACAAAACTTCCCAGTAATTGAGTAGTCTGAAAAAAATTGCCCAAATCTATTGCTAACTTCCCCCACGATTTTTTCTATTGCTGGAATCTATTGCTAGCTTCCCCTTCAATTTTTTCTATTGCTGGAATCTATTGCTAACTTCACTCCAGTCAAAGTTCAATATCCATTACAAACTACCCATGAACTAAATCACTAAAATGTAAGTAAAAGTTTTAGATAGGTGCCTTAATACTGAATGTACATATCCTAGTATAGTAGTATATTTATCGATAATTATGGGAGAACTACCGGAGTAATTTTCCCTTACAAAAATAGTCTGTCTGTTTGTTTGCGGGATTGGCAAAGCAAACAATTTTGTCTGTAACGAACTTGATGTTGATGCCGGGTACGTATCGATCTAGGTAGCGTCAACGTTGTGACAATGAGACAAGTTTCCTAAATGTTTGTGCTTCATGTCGTCAATTTTCGGGAGTCATGTTTGCCTCCGTAAATCAAAATAATGTAATCATTCGAAATATGAAATTCAAAACTTGTATAAAATAATAAAGTTAAGTCTATAGATAATAGAAAATCATGCCTTGGACCACCCCGGATGAATCCATAAAGTTCTACGAATTGCTTGTCGCAGCCATCTAGCGGCAGCGGAGAGAACTAATGAGCTCGTCGAGTTCTAGTTGAAGGATTACAGAGTGTCATCCATGATAAATTGTGGACATCTGGAACTCAGTCAAGGAATGGGATTAGGTATACTCAATCTAGGAACTAAGAACATTTTGCTTCCTCACTAACGAAGGTAGGAAGCTAGGTATGTATTCGTGCGAGAAATGAGAAAAATTGGGTCCTCCAAAGTAAAAATTTCCACTTATTTATTACCAGATCATTCTGAATAACTTTGGTTTCGTGTCTGTCTCTCCGTTGTCAATTCCTTGCCCCAGGCAAAACAGTATTAAGTTAAAGTCAGAATTTGATAACATTTTCAGGGATTATGCGGGTTAGCCCCGTGACGGTCATCCATTCATCATCATCGGATCGCTAGTAGTGTGAGCGCATGCCCAAACGTGAATTTCCTGAAACCCCGGTATCTCAGTTCCTAATTGTGCTATGTCGTTCAAATTTGGAGGGAAGTTGGGGGCTGACTCCAAGAAAATCACCTATGAATTTTGTCACGATTGGATCAGTAGTAGCTACTGCGCAAACTTGAAATTTGTTGTCATGGACGTAGCTCCGGAACTGCTTGACCAATTTCGGTGAAACTTCCAGGGATTACGCGGGTTAGACCCTAGAGGGTCCCTTATGAATTTCATCGCCATCGGACCAATAGTAGTAGTGAATTTCCTGAAACTACGATTTCTAAGTTTCTAATTGACCCATTTCGCTCAAATTTGGAGGGTAATTGGAGGTTAACAATCACCTATGAATTTCGTCACAATTGGAAGAGTGATGGCTTCTACGCATGCGCAAACTTGAAATTTATTGTCATAGGCATAACTCCGGAACTATTCTACCGATTTCGCTGAAATGAAATGTTCTTTAACTGATTCTATAATCACCACTGATTCTATTCTGTTACAAATGTGAGGAAGCTATACTGCTCACCCAACTGGGCAGACTTTTTTATTTGTGTATATGTATTGACGACGTTAGAATTATGATCCTAGTATCTTTAGCAGGTACCTATAACCTGTGGTTCCAATAATGTGAATGTCATTTACTAGATAAAAAATCGGATTTTGAGGTTCGATTCCAACGTACGTACTTACAAAAGGAGGCATGTATGCAGAAATGTCAGCATTTTAGATTGGATTTTTGAAAAACTACCAGACAAATATTGAAAAATGTCATTTTTAGCTTTTTCGGCATTTTTATGAAAGGCTTGACAGATTTTGATGAAATTCGCATGAGTTCCCTACTACTTTTATAAGTAGGTACGAGTGATACCTAATGAATACCCCTCCTCTCCTGGAAAATACTCTGAAGGCCGTAATCACCAAAACACCCAAAAATAGCAAGTTTTGGGCTGATACAAGTGAAGATGTTCTTGAGCTACTAAAAAAAGGTAGACGCTCTTTCTATACGGTGAGCTATGAGATGGCTTTTTCATGGGGGAACTTTATGGGACGACTTTTTATAACTTAACGACTTTATTGTTAAGGGCCACATCTTGCTGTTTCGCTATCAATCACCCTGACTCCTGTTGCATTGTATTCTCCTGTTACCCATGGTGGTCCTGTTTTCACTCGGATGTGGCAAAATCATCTCATTATGATTGTTCATTTTATTACTAGTGATTTGATTCTTTTGAATCTTGTTAATCTATGTAAATATCTAACCTATGTAAATATATTACGTACCTATGAAGGTTTTTGCTGTTAGAAGAGATACCGAATCCCGTGTTGGTATCACTCAGCATAAAATAGTTTCGCAAGGAAGCTTTAAGCCGATTAGACGGTCTTCCAGTTATATAGACGGGTCCCAATAGGCCGATAGTAATTATGGTACCTACCTATGTGATTTATTTCGACTGGTTATGCACGTAAGAGTATTTGTTTCTAGATGCCTTATATATGTGTAGATGAAGGTTTCAGTTGGTATTTTCAGCTTACCATACTTACCTACTTAATCGAAATTAGGTATAATTATTTTCTCAGGAAAGCCTTACAGAAAAGATCTGAAACATTATTGATAATTTTTTATTTGCGCTATAAGCTATAAGATTTTTAAGTGTCTGCATTTATCCAATTGGTCACAAATTGAAATTTTAAAGTAGGTATGAAGTTTAATATATAAAGTAGTGTACACAAATAAATTTTAAGAATTTGTCTTATTGAAGAGGCAAAACCTCCCCTCTTTACCTATAGCTATTATTACATTTTTGTCTTATAGTACCAAACAATTTAGGGAAGCAGTGCTAATAGTCGAAAATAGTTGACCTTAAAAATCAAAATTCTATGTTTCACATCTTTCAAGATGAATTTCGTTCCACATCAGTGGTCCTGACGTCCCACAAAGGGCTCCGAAACTACTCCTTAGGTTTTGACAAGGAAGTTTTAATTAATTCCTTGGGTTTGGATGACATTTTTAGGGGTTGGGCGGATGAATAGGCCTCTCCTAGACCTTTCTACACTTTTGTAGATATATCTAGGCCATGAAAAACTTGTCAGCTCCTTTGTATACTTGCCTCCTTACTATGTGATGCTAAGGTATGTGTGGAAAGAACGAAGGAACCATTTATAAATAAATAAGTTGGTAGATATATATTTCGAACAGATAATAAATTAATCTTCTACACTGAACATCTTGGTACTTGACTGGAGACTAAATTGAAATTCTTGACGGCGACACTGTTCTTTGGCTGAAAAATGCGACAACAAAACAATGGAATACTGTGAGAATGAATCAGGACGGTACACTTACCTGTTCAAATATGGGATGTGGGGTAGTGATCAGTACTTAGGTACTGATTCGTTGCGCCTGACGGCCGAAAAACCCGGATTTTTACACCAGATCCTCTCCCTGATACTTCTGCTCCGGTTCAAATTTTAACAATTTACGAAGGCCTTTCATATTATTCGGTATTGTTCTAAGATATGCCTCTGCTTCCCATATCTCCACCACAAATACCGCTCGATCAAATTTCACAAAAAGATCAACACTAGCAACGAAAACACTACTTACTTACGTAATTCCAAACGCACACTCATTCCACCCTTCTACAACAAAATCCATAAATACTTAATATGTACGAAAAAACACCAGAACCTCATACCAGCTAGAAAAACACGGATGTAGTATCTACGTCATGGGTAGGTAGGCACATATCCACAGATTAACGGAGACAATACATACATACAATACAATACATAGACAGTTCATCCTAAACTCTACCTTTCTCTACCTTCTACCTTCTTTTGTATCTTCATTCATTACGTCTGTAGGGATAGGTGTAGTATAATACAAATATTTTTGTATTAGGTAAATCGTTCAACCAATTTATTCAAATTTTTTTTTTTTTTTTTTTTATAAGTTAGTATAAGACAAAATTATTATTTGCTTCACATGAATAACACTGCTCAGATCCACTAATTCTCGGTAATAATATTTACATTGAATTTACTGAAAACAATTTTTCTCTCTTGGTCTTCCGGTTTGTACCCTTTTTTTCTTAGATAATCCAGACGGTGAGTGATCCGTAGCCTGTTGTTTATTGACTGCTCAATGCTGCTCCATCTTCCGCGCCCAAGCATCTCAGCTTTCGTCTCGAGCAGCGCAGCCTGAGGTTGACAGCCCGTATCGTTGCTAGCTGCAATCTCGTCCTCACCCACCCCACAACCAGGGAGTAAGGCCTGTTCCACTTTTCGCTCAATGTGAACGCGAGCCTCTTCACGAACATGGCAAACTCACTGTGGAGGGCACCATCGCACGAACTCACCAATGGGGTGAAAGACCCCCCTTTATTCAAATTATTTGCGCGTTATATCCACGTCCGATTTTGAACATGAATATTATTGAATTATTATATTATTATTGAATATATTTTTGAATGGGACCATGCTGCCGTAAGGCTAATACATAGTTAAAATATTGATTTGTTCATTTATTTGTTTTAAAATTGAACAAAGTATCTAGGAACCTATTTATTTTATTGGTATTTGAAGTATTAAGCAAATTTCACAATTTATGGTCATCCCATAAATGCGGTCTTATCTCAATGCCTGCGTCTATGACGGGTTTGGGCCTATCATTCATTCAAGCATAGTAAGTTATTTGTGCGGTACAACAAGCTCCTTCAATTCGTTCCGAGTGACTCCGTTGACAACATGCGTGATTTGTGACACCCAAGTGCTCTTGTCTCCGCTACAACAGTTAGATACAACAAAGTAATCTTGAAAAATATTTTTTTACCTCCAAGTTCGGGACCATTGTGAATTAGCCTACCAAAGGAACTATGCCTGCAAAAAAACAACGACAAAATTGAACCATATTCGAAGGTAAAGGTACGAGATGGGTGCGATAGGTGTATTCAATGAATAATTTATTTATTACTAATAAGTTAACTTAGTGGGAACACCACTTTAGTATGTACCTACACTATGTACAGGTGCAAACGGCAAACGTGATGCTACCATTGTCTGATAGCTTCCATAAGTCGGTACCTAAAACCTGTACCTCGACCTTGACAGGTACATTAGGTGGGTGTTCATTGAAAAAAGTGGATAGTTAGATACATGAAAACGCCATTTATGAATTTCATAGAGCACTCATTGAAAATGTATTATTGATGTCATTGATTTTTTCTTAACCGCTCATTGTTTGAAAGTTTTCAACTATTAAAATAATCGTACTATAGCAGAAAAAAACAGTAGAAATGTTTTTCTATTGTTGCTCTATGAACGAACTACCTCCCCACGAACGATTTACGAACCATTTACACCCCATTCAAGAAATTAGTGCGTGAAATTCTCCTACAAACTCCAAGTATTTTGGTAGTTATTATTAATTTTGCCTGCATATTAGGTAAGTCTCATTCATTTAATAATATTGCAGTCTGAAGATCATTTACAATGGGTCAGTACGAATCTTACCGATCCCAATGTTTACCTTGTTTAGAATAACTATTCCACCTTATTTCATTGACAGTAATGAATTGTACTCACAGCACCCAAGTAACTATTTGGGTATACCTACATGCGTGTTTTCTGGAATTGCTGATCTGAATAGAAAAAGTAGGTACCTACCATCCGGGCATTTTTGCAATTTGAGCACTCGCGTTGTACGTTGATCCAATGATTTTGGAACATTTTACTATTTAATTTACCTACCTTCTCATTTGTCTACTAGGAGATGAAAAGGACTAAAGTAGAAACGCTTATGTGGGGTCCAGGAACGGGCAGATTCCTGCTCCCCACTGATAGTCAGTCTCCACTTGGTGTACGGTGCCTATAAAAGGGCAGCAGAATCCCTAAAATACACGCATTCAATTAAGAACTGTCGTCACATTATTTCAGTCTCCTCTGCTCACTACACTGGTGACCCCAACGTGATTCGAACAAGTCTCCTCTGCTCATTACAGCTTGTAAGGGAAAATAATCACTACCTAGGTTCAATAGATGTTTTATACAAAATCAATAAATTTATTACAAAAATACGCGGGTGAAATAAATTAACAATAAACATTGAGCATGCTTGTACAGGTAGGTCCTCGGGTGCGGGTTTACCGAGATTAATACGACCTATTTCTACCGCTGGCCCGAAAACCCGTGGCTGAAGCGAGCAGCCGGTGAATCTCGAGACGCTTATCCAAATCACTTCTTACCGTTGAGAAGTTGGTTGACTGACGTCAGCGCCGAAATGGGGATCTGAAATAATACGGATAAAATATTCATTTTTTCATGAATCATGGACCTAAGTAGGTACAAAAAAATGTGTATTATGTAAAATGTGTATTATTGTATGTGTATTATAGCCTGAATGTAAATGCAACGCAACATGAAGCAAATGTAGATTCAAGGCGAAAATTCATGTGTCTTTGTGATTTGAGTTATCTACGTTCTCTGTATAAACTATTAGCTGATTGGCTCCATTATTTTTTTAGATTTAATTAAGTAACTACCAGAACTATGTGGCTTCTTTAGAACATGCAATCGCAATCCAAAAAATAAGGTAGGTAATTTTCAAGCTGATTTTTTCAATTGATTAATCCTGTTTTTCGATTCCGTCCACTTAAAAAAATACGATTTAGCTCATTTTTTGCGATCATATTCACGGTACAGCAGATCATGAAATGATAGAAATCGCAGCGAGGGATTTCCAAAAAGGTGCTTTGTGTGGAGTTCCCGATGATCGAAATTGAGTCTTGAAATTCAGAACATTAATTTGTCGTCACCAACCCCTCTCTTGCCTAAATTGGACTAAGTACCTACATAGTCGAACCTCGGCAATAAGAAATTTGTGACGTAACGCGGCTCTTTCCAGACCTTTTATTGGCTCAGCAAACTGAAATTTAGCTAAAAATTGGCTTAGAGTTTCCGGAGGGCACTGGATGCCAATCTGAGAATTCTTCTTCTATCCCACGAATATAACTCGATGGACCTACATACCTATTTTTCGTTCAGTTGTATGAGACTGCATGTTCTAAAGTAGGTACCCTACCTATCTGCATATTTCAGAGAGTGAATATTTTGTTTTTAAACCAGGAAATAGCCCTTCTCGAATCCAAACGAGCAAGGAATGTATGGTCAAGCTCAGCACCAGATGTACATTATTTTGATCACTCACCTAGGTATAATGCTTTGTGATTAATTTCTTATACCTAACTTATTGTAAGTTGAAAATGTAAAAATATCAGGAAAAACCAGCGAAAAAGATAAGTTTTAACTCACAGCGAAAACATTGTCATAGTTTTTCCTGACGGTGAGTGTCGATCCAGCGCCAGCGTGAGCCCCGGTGTCAGCAGATGCGCCGCTGTTGACTTCTTTGCCGATACTTGCTCCAGCACTTGCGTGGGCGCCTGCTTGAGCGCCTGATCCTCCAGCTGATCCTTGGACGCTCACTCCTGAGGGGAAAAACGGAACTATTTCGTAAGTATCAATCTAATACAATTTGGAAAATTGGAAGAGACTTTCTCCTTGACGTTTCCAACTGATCACCCCCGACCTGCTGGTATTATATTTTGATAAAACTACTAGAATAATGAAATTCCTACACAATCACTTCGGGGTTCGGTAACCTCACAGCATCTGGGACAGTACCTACCCATCCTTAAGAGAATTTGCATGGTTCGGAATTTTGATTTTTTAACTGAAAATCATGTTCAACGCCCTAGAAGTTTGTTTTTGCTTCAATTTAGTCTGGTGGTCCTTTTGGTTCATTTTCTTTCAAAGCTGGGATTCAAATTTCTGGATTTTTGTGTTTGTCGTGAGGTGTTAACTTGGGTGTTAGCTTGAGATTTTAATTTTGAAACTGACGACACCAAGCTATTGTCATCGCCCCCGACCACCAGGTTCAGGGAATTCCATGATTTACTGATAGAAATTCTGACGAAATCGCGAATATCGAGTTTTCAGCATAATGATAATGCAGGATCCTATCTGAACTAGGACTGGCAACTGAAGAAGAGAATAGCTATACCTCAGTCCCAAACCAGCACCAGTAGATTTAGTAATTAACAATGCCTTAGGGAAAATTCACCAATATTGGGGGTTATGTACCTTATTATGTACTGTGTAGAAGTACCGTACTTTATAATAAGAAGCATCCCTCTTAGAAATCCCTCGCCACCTTGAAATTATTGCCATACTAAAAACACATTCTTCACAAAAGCAAGCAGTGTTATGTGGTTGGAAGCCATCACTTTAACTGAAATGATGAATGATGATGAGCAGAATCACAGCCAATCAACAGTAACAGATTTACTGTCAATTTTCTTCATCCTTCACACTTGATAACATGCATAACGTGCAATGAATACTTTAACAGACATGTTGAAATTCGGAGTAATTTCAAATGTCCAGCGCTCCATGACATTTAATGGGCGTATTTGGGTTTTGCAAGCTGCTTTTTATTAAATAGATGGTTTCATTTTCATTCCAAAAGCTTCGTTGAAGCGGTCACAAGAGTCATTTCAAACCTTCTCCTTCGGGGCAAATGCCGTGCCTTCTGCATTTCCTCAGCCTTCTGTGAGCCATATGAGCGCCCGGAACGACTTCTGCGTACATTATAACCCAAATTGAATACATTCGTAGCTTCAGCTCTTTGGTAGGTACAAAGTTAGTCAAAACATTGCATAATGAACTCTGATATAGTATAGGTCTGTATGTCTGGACACCCCAAACTTATGTACACATGTTGGGTAAAGTAGGCATGTATCTATTTGGTTACTACTTGACTGAATGACAATATTTGTACTGATATAAAATCAGCTCTCGTCGGTTTCATGACTCTATACACGCCTAAAACTTGGGGCAATTTTGAATTAATTGAAACTTTGCGAATATTTGGTATAGTGGTATTTTTATCCCTAACTGTACCATTCATTGACACAAATACAAGCAGTTTTTAATGGGTTAATGAATATAATTAAAATTATTGCAACTAAGGTACCTAGTGAGTAGTAGTCTTGTGGTTAATCACGACACGATGAATATTGATTAATAACTACCAAACAGTGGATATTATATCAAGCCAATGCTAATTCAATCAGGATTTATCGGAAAACGTTTACCTTTGCTGTTGACGTGCTGATTGACAGCCTTCAGCACCGAGATCGGAATCTGTTTCAGTAAGAAAAACAAATCAACAAGTTGTCAATACACACGTCGTTATCAATCAATAAGTATAACACGATGGAAGAAGCTGAAGTGTTGTGTACTTATTATTTTACTGTATGTTCTTTATAAGAAGAAGTAGGTAGCATTTTCTCGTTTGAGAAAGAATTTCATTCGCAGCGAATTTATAATCACTGATCTTTCTGGAAGTATAAGTAATATCTCTGTACCTAGCTATGTACCATACAAAAACGTATGTACATCGATTCATGCTGATCTTGATTAGATCTTGACAATAAAAATTTACGTAATGAATAATATGAAACGAGATCCGTTCAACTAACGACGCACTTACACAAGTCACGTTATATAAATAATAGTGTCTACATTCTTGTCTATGTTCTCAACGAGCTTTGGGACATTGCGATTCCAAGATGAATTCGATACAGTAATACAATTAAATGCGATGAAAGTATGTTGTAATATTGAGGTAAAATGAAAGCTCACGTTGAAAATTTGATCGAAAATGGTAGCACCTCCTCCGCTTACGCCAGAACTGCCCGCGCTAGCGCTTGCTGAGGCCGAGGCAGTGGATCCACCACCGATACCTGAAAGCACATCAATCATCAATAATAATATAAATAAAAAGAACTTGGGTTAATCAATTCGTTAACCATTTTAATGACGTACCTCCGGAAGGAAGTTGTACATAGTGACTCGTCTGTTTTGACACTCAATGAATGGATCAATTAAATATTCTATTTGTATAGACCATTATGGCATTACAAGGATTGGTAAGTATTCTGTTACGAAAAAAAATGACTTAAGCAAAAATAAAACTAACTTCCGTAAATCATGATAGGTACAAATAAGAATACATAGATTCCATCATTAAAGTTGAGGAGACATCTGAAATACAACTACTGGTTATATTTTCTGGGGCTTAACTCAGCAACCCTATACTATACTATAGGGTTACTATCTTCCTCTTCTTCAATACTATCTTCCAGGCACGAGTCTTGTTAGTAGGTACAGAACTCAATGGAATCTTACTTACTTCCCTACAAGTTCTGTGATAATTTCATCTTGCTTAATATAATTTATAATCTTTCGTGAGTGAACTTAAACTAAATTCTATACCCCTCAAATTGCACAGTGCCATTGATATAGAATTTAAAGTTTTCTTCTTAATGTGTAGAGGTAAAAAAAACCATTATGGTTCACGCCCTTCCCTGTTATAAATTTTACGCTATAGTTTTCTTAGACATTAGTTTTCCTGAAATCGTACTCGTTGATTATTTATATTCAGGAACTGAGATCTGTCAGGACTTGCAGAGTCCTAGTACCGTATCTTCTTAGCTCTAAATATTGCATAAGCAGATCATGTGCTCTACAGTGTCCTTTTCATCAGGGCTATACAAACATGACAGGACAAGCCACCATAAAATTCCAGTTTTGTGCCAGCCATCTGATACAAGCATAGAAACCTTTTTTTTTCAACCATTCTGATCTGGTCTAAGAGTAGCTTATTATAAGTTAGGTATAAGATGAGGCTCGGAGCTAGCGAATTTGTAGTACTTATTCATTGAACCTCGATTCTATAATATTATTTTCAAACAATTAAACATTATTTTGCTGATTCACATCACACCAGTGGAAATACGTTTGCTTTAACTTATTTTTTTTTCGAGGCTATAATGGGATGAATGGAAGACAAAGACTGAGGTTCTTTCCCAAGTGGCTTTAATGAATAGATGTTACGCCTACCTACCAGCGCTAATGGTTCACCCTTAAGAACGCCATAAGAAATTATGCTTCACAGGTGTTCCATTAGCCTACAAGGTCAGATATACATCTTGAATAGAACCACGATTTCAGCGTAACCAGCCTTGATAGCAGGTGTATAGCTTGGTAGTAAAAGGCTATTACGAGCCTTCGATAACTTCAACCTGTAAGTATACCACTTTGTAATCTAACAGCTCCTTGAGCATCAAGGAAACTATCTACTCGTAGATAGACATGATAGATTTATTGGTTTAATTCGTAGTACGAAGTAACTACTCGACAATTTATTGTATACAATTCGTACATATTTCTCTCTTTCTATTCTCTTGTATTCTCTTCTGTTTTCTGGTATTATTTCTACCATGGGATTGGATGATAGTGATTTAAATCAACTACAGTAACAATTATCTAAAGCTGGTTTGTATCGTCCTAAAAAGTGATGAGAACGGTAGAGTAATTAATTAGGTAGGTAGGATATTTTACTAATGGTATATTGGGTATAGGTATATCCTACTAAAGAATGCGCTCTAATATTTAGAATTCTCAGGATAAGCCATAATACTATAGGCTATGCTATATAGTTTATTAGGTTGTCCTACTATTATTGTAGTAGGAAATTTAAATAATAATTTGCCTATAACATTTCGAATGCACTAAGTGCATTAGTCTTCTATTAACTGCCTACTTGAAGCACAGGAAAATATCTATTAAATCAAATAAGCGCAAGAACGACCGAGGCCAATTTTCTACGCTAAGTACCTACACTATCAAACGACAGCATCAACTAAGGAAAGGAAGTCGCCTTATTAAATAGTTTTTCTTAACATCACACGCGTCGAAACTAAGAGGAGATAATCACGCGATCATAGAACACTCGTACACGTAGGTACACGAGCCATACAGATTTTTATCCAATATAAATATGGAAATATGTTTTAGGTAGGTACGCCTGTTTGTTTTATGGCCACAATTCTGTTTGTTTTATGGCTATTCTACAGTTCCACGTATCACGAGGGATGTAACCCCCCCCCCCCCCCCCCCCCCCCCCCCCCTATGGGCTTTTCGGCACGCTTCAAGCCCACCGATGGTATGGCATGCACGTTCCATATTTACGCCTCTTGGACCTCTGATTCCTCAAATTCTTGTATTCTTCTTCCTCAACCACCTGCTCCAACAAGGAATAACATGATTAGTGGCCATTTGAAACCAAAAACATGAAACTGAAGAAGGTGATGTGAGGGAGGGCATATTTGCACCTTCTCCTCTACCATGAAGTTCGTTTGTAGATAGTCGGAGCAATATTAGCTATACAGTGGTCATCAGCTCACTGAATAAGGAAGACGAGTTTTATTCACGAATTTTTAAGGAGGGTATAAATTCAAGTCCAAGAACCGGCCTTGTACTGGCCATCGAAGATCGAAGTGTTTTTGATCCATTCCGGGTAGGCCCAAGGACGACGAGGGTCCGGCACGCACAAGAAGTTTCTGCCACATTCGCCTTTCTTGTTCCTCAGCATTGTGACTTGCATCGCTTAGCACGATCTTATCAGAATTCACCAGTGGGACCTACAATTCAAGGCGGTCGAATGCACCAAGATTCACCTCCCAGGTCCATTGTAATTCTGCTTCATTGTTAACCTGAGATTTATGCTCGTTTAATATTCAAGGATGTAAAAAAAGGCCGTTTTCAGAAAACTTCCCCCTCTACCAGGACCTTACATTATTCAAATGATGGGTTCTGAGGTTACTCATCGCTTCTGTACATTGCATAATGTTTATTTTGTTAAATGAAAATAGTGAGTACCTACATGAGTCCTTGGCCTGTTTTGACGGCTTCAT
The DNA here is from genome assembly GCA_030264115.1 of Lygus lineolaris. Lineage (NCBI taxonomy): Eukaryota > Metazoa > Arthropoda > Insecta > Hemiptera > Miridae > Lygus > Lygus lineolaris. Next base: position 13,839,756 of record JAEMON010000013.1, read on the forward strand.
TCAATGTAAATAGCTCTTATACTATTTGTTGATGCATGGATTTGGACGTGAACAGAAGTGAATTTTGTCTTGTTGGCTTTGAGCCAACAACTGTCAACTATGGGAGCACGGCATCGCTTCTGAAGAATGTGCCTCGACATGCATTAGACCTTTCTGTACAAATAGTTTGGATATTTGTATGTTCGTCAGTCTATAAATCATGTAATGCACGTGTTATCTCATGATTGCCGCGATAGATATCTACTTTTCCAATATTGTTTCAGTTCATGATACTCAAGGGTTCTGGGGATGTATGAGGGTAGTGAGCAGCAGGAATAAGGTAGATCATCAATCATCACAATGCTGCGAGACAGTCGGTCTTGAGAGTGAACTAATTGATCTTTCCCTAACGTTTCAGTTCATTTATAAACCATTTTCAGGGCTGAGGACTCATGAAGTTGTCAGATGTTTTTGATAATAAGATGAATGGATGGAGGTTGATTTGATTGGTGTGGAAGAGACTTTGGAATTCATAGTTTTTTCACTCCATATCTACATCCTCCATATCTATGAGCCTTGGCAGACATTCCGCAGCACTTTTTCCATAGCAGCAGTTAGTGATTTGAATTTTTTCAACAGATTGTGTATTGTACAAATATTTTGCCAAATTAATGAAGAGTTCATACTGTTCATGTAATGAAGGAAAATATTAGTTAGAAAGAACGTAACTTACTAGGTAGCTATGTAGCAATTGAGCCCTGAGAGAATTTACGACTAAACCTGTGTTGTAATATTATCATACGAATAGATGCTATGCTCATCACGAAAGGAATCTCTCAATGACAAGAACGTGATTCGCCACTTATCTTTGAGTCGAATTTCCTCTGTATAGGTACTCAATTTGTATTCATAGAGGGTGATTGAACGGGATTCCCAGGGCAAGTTGAATAGGTAGATGCTGAGTCAACCACCTTAGAGGAACGAAACTTATTTCAAACTAGCTGCTACTAGTGGTGCCTACTGGTAAATACCGAATAAGATGGGAGAAAAATTAAAGTGAAACAAACGAACATAATACATGTTAGTATAATTATCTCAAGAACGGAGACATAGGCAGTAGGTACTCGTATCATTTAGGTATTGAATGGAACGGGCAACTTTTCTCGCAAGTGGGTTAGGAATTATACGAATTTGGCAAATCAAGCACCCCTGGTACCCCTAGCTGCGGTTTCCAGACTTGTTACTATGGTTAACATTTCAAGTTTTGCCTTGGAGATCAAATCAGGAGAGAGATTTTTTATACTTTTGGCAATGCTCTTCATGAGGAGATCGACATCGTCGTCTTCCCCCATCAGCGCCTTTTTCTTGATCTCATTCAGTCCTTCCAACCTCCTTTTAGATGAATCGAACCAAGAAGTTTTTGATTTTTTGAAATTCGAAGGAGTTGCACTTTCACTACTTCCAAGATCATTGTTTGAAATGCGGCTGTTGGAAGCAGACTCGTTGCTGTCTGATGCTAGTGAATGCACGTCACCGTAGAGTTGCATATCTTCTGAATGATCTCTAACCATGGTGTTCGTAGACGGTCTCTTACGCTTCACGTTGCTGAGAGTCGAAAGGTGCTTGAGAAGGTGCCATTTCACCGTTTTATCAGTGCCGAGCTTTTTCTTATTTTTCTTATTATTGAAATAAATTTATTTCATGCTCTTCCAGCACTTTTTGCATTCTTCTCCTGCAATTGAGTGATTATTGTTATTTTCAATGGAGGTGGAACATAGAGCGTCCAACTGGACCCTCTAATATTGTTGTCGCTCTCATAGCGCTAAACGCAGGAAATGCATAAAGATGGCGCCTACGTAGAAAAGGGTGCAAAAGTGGTTCCATTTGCGCGTCTGGACGCAGAGACGTTCTCTGCCAAAGTGTACCATGGATTCAGCTTCTCATAGGAAATGTAAATATTTATGCACCACCTTCAGCAGCGCCAGTGATATGAGACTGTCTGAACGGGCACATAGTTGTATATACTTGTTGCCTTCGCGTGCCCAGTAGTTGAGGTCTTTTTTTCATAATTCATTATTTTCATTTATTTTTTCCCTCCCCTTTCCATTCCTTTTATTCTTTATCCTCCCTGCTAACCTTATCAAGTCCTCATCACGCATCAGTGGCGACTTTGATAGGTGACTGTAGGGAAGGCGACAAAATACGTACCAATGAGTTAGGATTTTGAACAGGTGGTACGCAAAAGGATGGAAATAGGTGCAACTGCCAGTCAAGAAAGCTCCTACACAAGAAACTACACAAGAAACTACATGGATGAATATAGTAGGTAGATTTCATCAGCCACACAAGAAGTAAGTATAGATTACCTCTCACCTTTTGTGTGGCTGAACCCCGGCTATATTCATCTATGAACCACAATGCAGCCGACTCTACCACGTGTACACTTGAACTAGACATCTAAATGGGTCTGGAGGTAAAAAGTTCCATTCATGCTGCATGAGTTGATGAGCGAATTCTCAAAGAATTATTTTAAACGATTTTGGTTTATTATACCTACTCGAATTTTAAATAATGAACCTTTGGAGTTGAGTTTGACATCTTGCTCATCTAGCTTCTGTAAGGATGCAACTACTGTATTTCTCTCTTCCCTATTATGTTGCTTTCCCCTATGATTCATAATGAACGTAACATGAGGTGTAATACAATTTATTATTATGAGAGAGCACTAAAAAATGAATTGCAATAATAGGTATAGGTATCCATTTTTCGGTTTAACAAATTTTTCTCTTTTAATTTTCTTTTTTAAAAATTAGCCCTTACCTTTCCCACCCAGGCCTACCCCCCTCTGCTATTCAAGTTCGTAATTTTGAAACATCGTGAACGTGAGGACACAGGTGGCAGTGGATGGACTCAACTCACCGCATTTGACAACGCCCGTCAAAAGCGAAGCCTTGCTTTGTATTATACCTATGTTTTGTTGTGTATCTTTACCCGTACGTACTGTACGTACATGTAGATATGAAAAAGTCCTAAACTTTAGGATTTGATGCATAATGTTCAAAACTGTATTTCTATAGAGGATAGGGGTAAAAGCGTTTCAATGGTATGTTCTGAACTATATTTACACATTAGGTTAAGTCACTTACCAGCACCTGCTCCCGCACTACCTGCTTGCGCTCCTGCGCTGGCTCCTGCATCTCCCAAACCTGCACAATTGAGGAATGTGAATAATACTCTTCGTGGAAATTGATGATTATATAAATATTACATTATAAAAGCTTGGATACTGATAGGCTGGAGTGGTATATTGGTTCTAATAGTGGCTATATTTTGGTGGTTCTATTGTATACCTATTACTGGCTGCCTACATTTGCAATGCTGTGTACTTGGCAACAAAACGTGAATCCTCAACCTCCTGTTTCACCGGGATTTCAACGATTAAGGTTCTTTCGTGATTTCGACGGTCATATCTCCTAATTTAGCACAGTAAAATCAAAGATGAACAGTATTTGGGAAGTTTATGAAGGTTTCCAATGGTTTTTAATTTTACACAGATAGTTGGAGAAAGTATGGCCGTGTCCTGACCGACGGTTAAAATCACGAAAAAAACTTAAATCATCAACAACTCGGAAAACATGGGGTTAAAAAAATTTGTCAAGATTTTGTCACCAATTAATATGTAGAATCTAAGCCTGTAGTTATATGCAAAACCTTACATTTAAACACCCCATACATGTAGGCAGTGAGAATAGTAGTTCAATAAATAGTTCAATAAATATTAGGCGCGGTCTTTTTATTGTTGAGTAGGCATGACGGGACTTAGTAATTTCCTCTGGTTATTGTGACAGAGGCTCGTTCCTTGCCCCGCTTTCACTTGCCAGTGCACTTGACTCCGAATTGCTTCACAATGGTATTTTTTTATGCCCTGTCCGACAGAATCCTGTCCTAAATTACGGTTATGGCCAGAATACCACCAGAAATACCGGTTACCTCCAGAATCGACCTCTTCATCGCCTTCCACGGTCCGCCAACCTCTTCTCCTCGTTCAATATCCTGATTTTGACTTTTTCTTTCACTCTGTTACCAAACTCAAATCTTTAATTACCCCCATAGCCCATAGTTTTATATTTGGCCTTTTTCTGTAATTATTCATGGTAGGTACATTGTTCTCTTTCTTCCATTATTTTTACTATGTCATGATTAGGTAGCTGTCACTGCTTTCTCTGGATTCCTCATTTTCAACTTTATATGTTTGTTCTAATTTGTATAATTGACTGCTCGTTGAATGTATCCGTGTAATTTGGCATGCCCGTAATTTAAATGAATAAATAAATAAATGAATAAATGGATTAATAAATGACGAAATAAATAAATAAATAGTATGCAGTACCGAAATGTTAAAGGAAACATCGACAGATTTGGGAAGGAGATTTAGCGATTGATATAGTCCTACAATTGGTCATATTACTCAATATGAAGGTCTGCAATTCAAAATTACAATCAAAACCACAAAATAAAAAAGAAACCTACAAAAATTAAAAATGTCATCACGGCTTCGGTCAATCAACTGACTTGGGCACCTGTTGACAAAGAGAGTAACAAAAAACATGTTCCAAGTGGAAACTTACCTAAATGAGCGTTGAGGTCCTAAACTCGTATTTATCTTATCTTATGTGGAAGCCATAACGGTGAGCTTGAAACGTTGATCAAATAAATGATGAGTTGATAATTTTACTCACTTGCTCCAGCTGAGAACGGTCCCCATGATGCTGATGCGCCCAAGTTGCCAGACCCACCATTCACTACAGCCTGAAAACAGAAAATATGTTATAATATCATTTAAAAATAGATACCTATTTCAAGACATTGTTTTGTCTATCTTATTCAGTGAGGTTCAGTTCAACCAAATTGAGTGGAATCGTTTTGATCGCCCATTGATAAAGATTTTCCGGAGTTGGTACATATTTGAAAACAACTTCGGGAAACCCAAAATGAAAAAACAAAAAACCATGACTTTATAACCAAACTTGATGGAAAATTAAATTATGCCCTTATGTGAGACATTTTAATCATTCGAAAATCACTCTTCATCATTTGATGAAATATTTCCTCTCAATGCTCAGCTTATGTTTGTTTGGTACATAACACAATTTATCATACCTAACGATAATAATAACCGACGTGTTTATTGTTTCGAATTATGTATAAAACATCGAAATGATTTTGTGACGAAAGATCATCCACAAAAATTTTTATTATCGTAGACGATCATTCGCTATAGAATCTTTTATTCATTTTCGTTTTATACTTCATCTGAAACAATAAACACTTCATGGTGACGTCGCTCGTTATCTTCGAGGTTCATAATGACTAAATTAGCGTTAAACTGAGAATGATTGGTATCCATCCGGTTAAAGAGGGAGCAGAGGTGGCTGTAGGCGAGAGTGTACGTACAAGGGTTGGAAAGTACATACCTAATTATGATTGATCACGAGGAAAAAGCGGATTCCTATTGAGATTCAATTTTTTAAAAAAACCTCATTACAAACACGTCTTCCTATCGGAGACACTGTTTTTTAAGTGACTATTTTGTTCATCGTCAGTTACAAAAGAAATGTGTACAACATTATGTAGATACCTATTGCGTAGACGATTTCATGCAAGAAGAATAAATCAAAAGAAAGATTTCTCTTACCATCAAGACAGACAAACCAATTGTTCTTTTTTGAAATGAATTTTTCATTTTTTCTTTTTTTTAATGATCATAAATAATGTGAACATGGAAATAATGGATGCCTTTTATGCATGCTATCAGCTATAATCAAGCCACTACCTACCTAATCTATTTCCAACTGCCTACTAATCATGTACACATCCTACCTGTAGTTTTGAAAAAGTTCAAATGAATGAGTAGGCAAAACGATTTTACCTATTATAATTTTTTAAGCTCTTATTTAAAATAACAACTAGTAACTATAATGCGACGATTCTCTATGGTGAATGTTCACTAGCAGGCACCACACTTGTTTTTACACTGCAATGTCAGCACCCAAGGTCCAGGCGTTTAGTCCGTTTCAGTCTCCGAATTTGTTGCGAATTTTCCAGTAGTCCTACTTCTGGATTTGAGTGCACCCAAAGCCTTGCTGGTTTTTTTATTACCTCAATGACGCTCTACAGTCCTAGGTCTTTAAGCGGTCGTCATTTCTTAACTATCAGGGTGCGTTGTACAACATTCCTGAGTACTTTATTTCGAAATGTTTGGACTGTTTATAAGCATTTGTTTTGGCTACACAGCCCCATATCTGAGTGTCATAAGTCCAAATACTTTTTTTACTTATTTTGAGTAACTTTTTTGAGGTAGTGGGAGTATCGGCCCATTAGCCAATATAACTCTCTGTTTTTGACGGACAACTTTTTCTGTTTCTTTTTGACGTGCTCTTTCCACTTTGAAACCTGAGTCATGCCAAGATATTTCGATGAATTATCATACGGAATGTTGCTGTGATTCAGCTCCAATGGGATATTAATTATTTTTTTTGTACGTGAAGTTGACAAGCGTGGACTTGGTTTAATTCAATTTCAGTCTCCATTCATTCGTCCAATTATAATCAATTGCAATGAAGTTATTATAAAAGTATAATATTTCAAGGAGATAGGTTCAGTCTTCAGTGTAACAGAGTTTCGCTAACTTGATTCCAGGTCGTATGGGGATGTATTATCCACGTTTATTTTACCGCTCAGGTGCCACAAGTGGGCGGCCAAGAGATTGATCCTGAAAAACAGGCTCGAACACTGCCTGCTTATACAGAAGTAAAAAACTACACGTTGCACTTCCTGTGGAGAAACCCGTTCATCTTCAGAAGTATGGAGGACAAGGAGGCTACCTTGGCCTTGTATTTAGATCCTGATTAATCCACCCAAAAAAAAAATTGTCAAGACCAAGCCCCTATTCCGAGCACAGCCACTGTTCTTCCGGCTGAATCGAGAACAGCTCCCCGCTATCAAAGTGAAGTTTTCCGGTATACGTCCAGAATATTGACTTCAAGTTTGATTGAGATGATGATCAGATATAATATTTTTGACGGTGAGAGCATTGTTCTTGGCGTCAACCCTGGCACGGATCCGACAGAAGCCTCTGATTGCCGTTCTTGACAAGGTCTGTGCGGTCGTTTCCGTTACGCCGAGTCGCTTCTTGAAGTAAATAGCATATCATTGGGGCTATCACTATCACGCCACTCGCCACACTACAAGTCTAGAGACAACCCGTGTTCAACATCAATTTAATCGGTCGGTATGATTTTATAGGCAATCAACAATAAATAAATATATGGCTCGAGTGTGGAGTCACGTTTCGAAAAATCCCCTTCAAATTATTAGGTATTAATGAAGAATAAATGAATTTTGAAAGTAAAAAAAAATAAATAAATAAATAATAATTATACCTATATATCTACCAATCTACGAATTAAAAGCATAGAAAACGCAAACTAAGTGTTGCCAGATGGCCAGGATAAGATTACCGTACCAAACTCTTCAAACGATCGTACTTTGAGCAAAATTATTGTATACGGTCCATATTTCTCTTCAATTTTCGTGATTAAGAGCATATTAGACGAGAATTCATAATTTTCGTATCATGATTGGCCATCATTCTTAGGTACATTTTCAGACTAATGAGTGAAGTATTTCTATTTTATTCTTCATTCTCAAATAAACTCAATGCTGCCAAAAATCAAAGTCTCGAGAGCTGAAAAATCCTAAATCTGAACATATGAAGCTGAACTTGATACACATGGCCAAGTAATGTAAGTTTTTTTTTCACTTACTTATCCCTGCAGAATGTTGATAAGCAACACCATATAATTTATTATTAGAAATCAGACGCCACATTTTGCAAAAATCTTGCCGTTGGCAATCTCAACTAGGTGCTATAGGTATTGGTAATTTCCGAAACTTTGTGACGACTTGTTCATTCACGATTTATGCATCGTATGATTATCGTACGATCAGCGAGATTAACGTACTTTTGGGTACCTACGATAACGGATTTGCTTATCGTACTTCTTACAGACAGTTTATACGATGAATAATCAAACTAAGTAACCGTGGAAACTGAGAGCATAAACGGAAAACACAAGACAGGACTGAAGGGAACATAGAAATATTACGTACATAGCTGATTGTAAAAGCTGAATTTTTTTATATACGTCCATTAGTATTGAAAAGTCACTAGGGATCATGTATTAGGATAATAGCGAGATTATAAATAACATAATATCTTTTATTATATGAATTTCTTTAGAATAGAAATTCTATAATTAAACTATCATCATTTAGGGTTATAAAACCATTATCAATTTATTTGTGGGGTACTATTTTATAAATATTTACATATCTGACGCTTATAACGAAAATTTATTAACCATAAAAATTTATTCAATCATCTTCCGATCAATTATCATAAGATTACATTTAATTCCTTTCAATACTATTATTTTCATATCACCGTGGCGAGGGGTGAAGTTTCAAGAGCAAGAATAATCTTGAAGGCCGGGAAATCGTCGAGTAGTGTGATCTACTCAATAATATTCATGTATCCGGAAATGTGCATAATTTAAAATAATACTCGCATTAGCAGAAACATTGATTGATTGTCACTTCACTGAACTTCTTTTGAAAGGTGCCTACCGAGACCAATGAAAGGGTCTCGTCTTTTACCTCACTCTATTAAAGGATAACGATTTTGTAGGGTGATTCATATCTTATTACGTCATGCGATGACAGGGCGAAATTTCTGTTTTGACGTCATCACAATCGGACTTCCATCAACAATAGTTAGCTCGCGAAACGTTCGATTTGAAATTGCGATTGGTTGGAATCGCGTTTTCCATTCTGTCCCATTCCTATTCTCTCCATGATCAACGCATCAGAACTTTCTCTTTTCATCTAATTGGTCTTTATGATCGAATGGATTAAAATGTCGAGGCGAATTGTGGTTCGGCATACAATGGAATAAATTGGAAACTCGGACAGGCTTTTATAAGTGACGAGAAAATGTTTAGATAAATCCGAGGAATGGATCATGGGATTTGGTGTTATTTCACGGTAATGTTACTTGCTACTGCGCAGAGAGCGATCTTGTTTCTAATATGAAATATGAAATTGATCCTTGCGCTTGATGGTGATGATGATGATTGATTAACGCCTGTACCATTTTTAACCTGTATCAATCAAGGGCCCAACTCGCATTATCCCTTAACGTTTCACCATAACCGCTCGAATACTATAGATTTGATAGGACAAGGCATTGGCCACACACAGCTATACAACACGAAATTTGAATGATTTTACCAAGGAATCATTGACGAACCTGCTTTTCTACGGAAACGTGTTTCAGATGATTGGGGGCTCCGTAAACGACTCCCACCAAGGCTATACTGACGATTGCGTAGACGTACATCTTCTATTTGTGTTCTGAAACAATCAATTGAAACCCAAATTTGAAAACAAAGTTCGATACTAACTAGTAGGTAAGTTGACAAAATCATGTAAGGAGTCATAAAACCAATATTCGATATATCTCGAAGTTGACATTGGGTATAATCGTATAATATAGTGCGCAGATATCTTACTGACTTGCTTTACAGAGAACCGAATTAAAAGGAACGTATTATAATCGTCCTGAAAATAAAAAAAGTTCCATTCATGCAGCATGTGTAGGTGAGCGAATTTTCAAAGAATAATTTTAACCGATTTGGTGGGTGATTCTTATAGGAAATTTCACGCTGATTCGGAATACACCATGTTCCAATGTTTAAGATGGTAATTCACACCAAAAACCTCAAAAAACACGTTTTTTAGCGATTTTTGACTACTAAATTTTCAAAATTTGACTTTTTGGAGTACTCCAAAAATTCTGGCCAAAGAACTCATCCTTTCTTTTGATATTATTGACATTTTAAAATTTTTTGGATTTTTTATCTCGATTCCTCGGGCAGATATCGTCTGGAGTGACACATATAATATAAATATATTGAGATATATAATTGATTGAGATATAATATAATTGATTGATATATATAAATATATTGAGTCTGCCGATGACGCTGAGTGCGAAACGTTCAGACGAGTCGTAAGTTTTATATTTGTGTACTTCGTTCCCAATCAACTAAACAATATATATAAATATATATATACGTATAAAAAAGTGTTAAATTTCAGGAATCGTTTTAGAATGGTCTGAAACGGATTTCCATGGAGAACATTTTCAAAAATTTGCATTATTTAAATTTTGGAGCCGTTGCAATAGCTTCATTCTCTTCGAAAATTCGCTAATGAAGTTAATCCAGGATGAACATTTAAGCGGGCCCTTTGGGGGTCCCGAAATCTATAGTCACCTTTATACATTATGTTGCGTCATGTACCTTCTTCCAAGATGAAAATAACCTTCGAGGAAATTTTGTTTATTCATTGCTCTTTCTGTGAATCTCGCATGAGAATCTTCGTCAAAACAGGTTTGACCAACGATTATAATATAAGGACCTGAACTGGTACGTGAAAAACACCATTTACCGGTCATTATAGCGAATCTCTAAATGAGGTCCATTTTCTTAGGACTTCGAAGATGAAACTTCTGCCTAGTTCTTGTAAATCGCTGGAAATTGCTTCAGGTTTTCCCACCGATAATCTCTGCGTGTGACACATCATCGATCGCATTCGTCATGTTGAGGGTAATGCCTTCTTTTTCCGCTAGTTAGAACTCTTCTTATTGGAAATGAAAGGTAAAGGAGAAGTATTGCAGTAGGCCTAAAAATAATTCTTGGAACACCTCCAGGAAATGTGTTTATACCTACTCAAACTGAAACCTCCGTTTTTCTGTAATATTCGATTTAAGAGGAAGTGTTAGGTCCGGAACTTGCTGGCCTTCTTCGATTAACCTCGACTAACAATTTTTTTTTTCAAGTCCCAACTTTTTGTGTGTGATGCATCAAGGTAAATTAAAAAATTGTTGTTCTCAGGGATAGGTGGCAAGTTATTATGGATTTTAGATGGCAGTTCCATTCGTATAATTAAGATTGTTGACCAATGTTCTGACCCAGCGAACGGGACAGGAGTTCCGCAAGTGAATCAGTTAGGCATTTTTTTTCCATCCTGATGGGATGTTGTTAGCGAAGTCGGGCTCCTTGGACAACTCTATTTCCTTGGACTCTGAAAGTTTCGAGTTCCAGGACGTTGTTTTACGGTGACATGACTTCAACATAATAACACTGAATGCGTAGGATTCAATGAAATTTGACATTCATTGTGGGCCCAACATGATAAACAGCAATCACAAGAAACCCCATTTTCTGAAACACCTCCTGATCATATAAATACTTCGTTTGGATTTTATTAAACTTTAGTAATAATATTGAGTATTTAGTACCTACTTACTATGTAATGAACTTTGTGATGACTTTTCCTATCTATGACCAGCTTCATTCTTATCCAGTGGTGAGCAAGTGGGTAATATAACATGATAACATGAATATTTTAAAAATCATACACACAGTCAACTGTTCTTTGGGGGTAAACTGTCCAACATTAAGAGGGGAGTAAACTGTGCTTTGGGCGATTCGATGAATGGATTGGTACGATTTAAAACAAAATAAGATTTTTCACATTGACTAAGACGCTTCGGTCATTAATAGAATGACTAGTCAATCTAAGAAATATCTCCCGTTTCATGTTGTAGTCAATGTGTGTAATGTGAATAGAATGACTTGCATTACCAGTCAATGTGTATAATTTAATTCTTTCTTTTTTTACATTGACTAGGCATTGTATAGAAATTCTATACAGGGTGTCCTATCTGCATATATGGGCCCATTAGGAAGTTGCAGCCATACAGTGTGAGCTATCGAAAACTTGAACCGGACGTTTTTCGTAGTATTTTCACTCTCTTCAAGATGGTGAAATTCATTTTTCATTTTTCCATGTTTCAGCGTCTCAAATCGTCTATTGAAACTTGAGATTTCCTTTTGACCCCCCTTTTTTATTACATTTTTCGATTCTACGTTGAATTTGAAACAGAAAATGCCTTCATGAAAATTTTTCGAAGAGTTTCCGAGTTATATCATTTTTTGCGAACAACAAAAATCGACGAATTATTTCAGAAAAACGTACTTTTATCCAATCCCTTTCAATATTTTTTAGATTTCGACCACATTTTTGAAATCAGCATTAAATTTTCTATAAACAAAAGCCAGTTTTCATAATGAACAATCATCATCAGAGATGTCCTGACAAGGTCCTGACAATGGCCTGTCAAAGTTGAAGCGTTTAAGATGTGAAAAAATGATGTTTTCCAGTACATTTTTTGGTTCTTGAAAAAATATTGTGTACAACAAGGAAAAATGGGAAAAGGATTTAACCATCTTGAAGCAGAGTGAAAATACTATGAAAAAGGTCCAGTTCAATTTGTCGATAGCTCGCACCGAATGGCTGTAACTGCTAATGACCCATAGATGGGACACGCTGTATAATGGCTAAGGTGATTAGGACAATGTATGAAATGCTACGATTTGCTTGCCAAGATTGAAAAATAATGAGATTTTACACATTGACTATTAAGACGCTTCGGTCATTTATAGAATGACTAGTCAATCCATTAAATATCTTCCATTTCAAATATTGACTGACCGTTTTGGGCATTCTTAAAATAATTTTCTTAAATGCTAGTCATTATAATGCCTGATGTATATAATGCCTGATTTCACACATTCATCACACACAACTTATCATGTTCTGCAACTAATGAACCATGACCATTAGTATTAGGTGGCTACCATTCGTTCCCACCACCTTCTAGTTCTAGTGGGTTGTGTAATTACACGGACAAAGCATTTTCTATTCATACGATGTCACCTCCTTTTGCAGTCGACAATTTTACAGAATCTTTCATGATGACACCGCACCGAGTATAATCATAGTCAATCTCCGTCTCTACCTAGTCGTTACCTACAAAAAGATCATGAGGTGCCCCCGTGGACACCGTATGACACAGGGATAGGCGCGAAACTAATCGATTACTATATTTTTTCTTGGAACTTGTTGCGCCATCTGTGACACGCGAAGAAATACGAGCATTCTCCGAAGAATTACTTGGGATTCGCCTTTTTTTTTTTTTGTAGGTACTAACTACACCTACTGTTGAGTACTACCTTCACCTAAAAAATTGGGTATATCAAGAAGGGCTTTTTGCAGCACGGCGAAAGGTACCTTTCTATACCTCGAACGGGGAGTTCCAGTAGATAGTTGCAAGTTTACACCATTTTTTCGTCTCATAATGAGAAAATCAAAGCTCAAAATTGGAATCCACTCAAGCTAGCCAGGCAGATACCCTGGAGAAGAGGTGGGCTATCCCATGACTAAGCTTACGAGCGGACTATCTACTGGCCGAACGAGTTCTGGTTGAGACTCATCTTGGGAGGGCCAGGGGCCGTTTCTGCATTGACCGTTGTAGTGAATGATGGATGACCATGATCGTCTACGATTGCTTTGCTTTGCATGTCCCAATTCAGACTATACCTATCATTATTTTATTGATCGACGTGTCTACCCATCATCGGGATTGAAACCTGTGTTGCATAGTGGTCGAACATTTACTTAAGAAGTTCTTTTGTAAAATCCAGTTAAAAAATAACGTCGTTCAATACCTAGCTAAAATTCTATCGGCCTTTCATGTTTTTCTGTTTTCAACTACAGCGTACACGTTATTGATTTTGGTGTGCCTACAGCACAGGTCTGCAGCTGTCCTGATGATGTGCTCAATCGACGGTAGAAATGCCGACCTGTAGATGTAGAGCCCCCTCGTAACCTACTTCTGAAGACTGGATTTATTGATTTGCACATTTATTGATATATTATGATCATTTTCGACTGAATAGCTGGAAGTTTGGTCGTAGGTTCTTCAATTCGCTCTGGAAGACCTATATGACAGGGCCATGGGGCTTGGAGAACAAGGCCAGGTCAGAGGACTTGGACTTTGGTTTCATACAGGTATATATATTGTCCAATTTGTTTTCGAAAATGTCCTATTAAAGGTTATTGGGATATGGCGGATTGGAAATTTACCATTTAGCACGAAAAATGTCGAATTTAATTTGAAAGATATCCAATCAGGATGGCAAATTGTTGAACTATTATGTATAATTGTTCCAAGTCTGTTTGGAAATTTCTATATGAAAAATATTGCATTTGGATTGACGGCTCAATTTAATTAGGTAACTACTTTTACGAAGGAGGGTTCTTACCTACCTATGTAGGTATGTACTTATTTATGTGTTTATCTCTGCACATTAGGTGTTATATTTTTATCTGGGTACAAATTTTTGTTAAATTGAGCATACGAACTAACTTACATTAATCAAATCCGCTTCTGCAGTTTGCTAGATGTTGCGGCTGCCAAGCGAGAACTGATGCGGAGTTGGACTGGTTGGACCTCCTGGAGATCCTGAAGGCCGCCTCCCTTCCCGTCCAGATCCATCAAGAAGTCCCCTTCCCAGGAGAGTCGTTTTGTATTATTGCGTCCTCTGGCTTCCTTTCCTTGTCGTCACGACGACGGACACTCACCTATAATGAGTGGGTACCTACGACGTGTACCATAATTAAGGAGATTTCCTACGGAACCGTATTGGCAAGTGGTTTGTCTTGAAGTCGTCGCAGAGGCAGGTATTATGGGAAAGTGAGAAAATGGAGGACCAAACAGTTGATTGTAAGCACTAAGAGGTGGGACCCGATTGTTTTGTGGAAATTGTTTGGTATTATTATTCTTTGACGTAGGTAGCTAGGTACTTAGATAACTAATTTATGGTTTAGAGAAGGAAAGAGAAATGTGTTCGTCAAAACAGTGAATGTTTTCCATCAAATCTATCCAAAAAGACAAAAGTTGTAAGCCGATGATTGAGTTATTGCAAAGAGAGAAAGGGAGATAATTGTTCAATTCGAAGAATAGGTAGTATTATACAATTATAAAGCAGGTACCCTCCTATGTAACAGAACATGGAAAAGGTAGTAGGTATGTTCAAAGTACCTACAGTCCAAATCTAGTATTCAAATTGTTCTACATAAATGGTCATAGGTAATATTATAAAGGCTTTTTGATTATTATTTTCAATAATGAACCTTTGGAATCGAGCACGGAACATTTTTTTCTAATCCCTTCAAATGTTGATGTTTAAGTTTCAAGATACATACGTAGATTTCAGAAATCGAATTAAAAAAAAATCTGTCCGTGCGCCGTTCGGCCGACTTTTCTTAGTTACCATGGACCAAAATGATTGAAATTCGATATGCCGGCCCATTTGGGTTCTAGTTGTGACCCGACGCAAGGCGTTACGTCAGTCTTCTCTAAGGGGTAGAAAATAGGGGATGAAATGTTCAAAACGCCCTACCTCGAAAACTTCAACTAGAAAGGTATACTTTTTTGTACCATCGATTTCGAATAGAACACATTTTTTTTTATCGTCGAATGACACCTCGCGGAGCATTTTAGGACCAACCGTTCGCTCCCGGGTTGAACGGAAAAAGAGCAGAAACACGAGTGTGAATCGCAAATCTTCGCGATTAGGCCAAATCCCCATTCAAAGATCCGGTGATGAAATGCAACTTTTTTCGCTTTCACCAAACCAAGTATCTTGTTACTTTGGGAAGCTTCCTTAATTATGAATGAATGTGACTACTCTCGGATAATAATAATTACAAGAAGGTACCTACTCATTGTCCCCGAAAAAATTATAGTGAATTTAGCGATATATTTAGGGTAGGAATGGTATTTACTATACCAATAGGAAGTTGGTGGGTCTTTGAAGTTGGGTGATCTATAAAGAAAATAATAAACCGTTATGTAATAATTTGCAGGGTTTTTTTTCTCGATTTCACCGATTTGAGTTTCTTTTTTACTTTTATAAGCTTCCTTAGTGACTGAATTATGTTATGAAGGAACTGCAGCTCTCGGACGATAATAATTACCTAGGTATAGGTAGGGACTCAAGAAATAATGATTGTGACCCTTGTGATTTATAATTGAGGTAGGCACTTACCCACTATAAAATCATTAATCATAATATCCGGAAAGAATATTGGGCTAATAATTTATTATGAGGGATTGATTAACCAATGGGATCCTTACAGGTGGGTGATCTATACGTACAGAAAAATAATAAACGATAAACCGTTGTAATGATTTGGAGCGTTTTTCGATTCCATGTTTCTTATTTACTTTGAGAAGCTTCCTTAGTCACTTAATTTCGTTATATTTATGAATGAATGTGACAACTCTAGGATAATAATAATTACAAGCAGGTGCCTACTCATTGTCACCGAAACATTATAGTGAACCTCGCGATATATTTAAGGTAGGTATTTTTACTAAACCAATAGGATCTTTGTAGATGGGTTATCTATAAAGGTAATAATAAACCGTTCTGTAATAATTTGCAGCGTTTTTTGCTTCTATTCCTAATCTACCAAAGGTAGCTGAAGCGTAGTTATCACGTTTGGGAGGAAAGTTAGTTTTCAAGTACCTTTCTTCACAACCAAAATTTTAGTTGCATTTTGCAATGGACTACTTCTGAACAAAGTTGGTTCCGTGAATGTCTCTCTGCCCTTCCGCGAATCGTTACCATACTTACCTACTTCAAAAGAATTTAGGCGAGTACAAATATTTTGTATAAGCATTCCGGTGTTTAGGAATAGTAGGTAGGTAGCTAATAGAAAATTAAATACCTTGGCAAGTACCTAAAATTTGACCAACCGCATTTGTACGATTTTTTAGTATTTTTAGTATATATCTCGTGGACGTATTCCTGTGTGTGAAGTTCTTTAGAAAGAAAGGAGCTATTTAGGTAGGTATGTACCTATTTAGTTCCGATTTTTATCAAACAAACAAATTAGTGTTTAGCGGGACATTTTAAATTGGAACTTAGAATGAAGTGATGATGATGAAGGATCATGTAGGCGGTGAATCGAGAGAGTGGGAGGCCGATCAATATATTTACGGCAGCTGGGAACGTGGTATACAGATCGAGGGGGCAAAACAAAGGGGGAGAGAACCCAAACAAACCCAACCCCTAACCAACTAGTTACCTACTACTTCTCTCTTGAAGACCATAATGCCGTGAGTAACGTATCACTTTTTTAAATCAAATTGTACCTATTCTTAACAAGCAAGTTACCTTTGCGGTCCAAAGTCATTTAGAGCGGATTTAGGTCTTGATAGGTGCGAGCTCATCGGAAGGTATATGAGGTATTTGTATACTGAATTCAAACATCAAAACCCAATTTAAATGGTCCGTTTTTAGGCCTAAAATGGTATCCTATTTATACATGTTATTAGATTCACAGATTATACTAACTTTTAATCACAGATTACGTGTAATATAGTCTATACATGTTCTAATCACAGGTCTCACGTCTCATGAAATTGAGTCTCATTGGATTATTAAGAAATAAAATATTTTTCTCACAAAATTTATAAAATTATTATAACAGAACTATAGATAGAAAACATTTTTAATTTATCTATTAAAAATTGTCAACCCAAAAATCTGGGGGAGAGGCGCGAAGTGGAAAATGGTCTTTTTCCGAAAAAAAAACTAAGCTTTGCTCCAAATTTATAGGAAATTTTACGCTGATTCCAAATATAACCCATGTTCTTAATCCTAAAATACCAAATTAACTGCTGTAACATTAAAAAAACCTAGAAAATTCACGTTTTTGACCATTGGAACCGCCCAAAATTATTTTTGTATAAAAAGAAAATTTGAAGACCTGAGACTTCTGCGTCGAATAAGACCAACGCCAGGTAACCATGGTTATTCTATCTTTCTTTTCGGATTTATTATAATAACGTGAATTGTAATATTGTGCGTATGTGTGTGTTATTTGAGTACACGTTTTCAACCTTTATGAGGCAAACAATCCTGATTTTTAGGCTCAATTTCTACATGAAAGAATGCCCCTGCAAAAATTTCAACTTTTAAGACCAAATATTAGGGAAAATATTAGTAAAAGTAGCCGAAAAACTTGGTTTTAAAATTGTTTCGACCTTTTCCCCGAAATGGCTCGTCGAGGGATGAATTCATGAGTCCAAAAAAGCTCATCTCCAGGAAAATGCTGTGGCGGTAAGTTACAGAAAAATAGCCAAAATAGCTATTTTCGGGTCGTTAATGGAAAATAGTGTGAAGCCTCTCACCAGAAATTTTCTTCCACTAGGTTACATAGGTTAAGAATAAACGAATAGGTATAGGTTGGTGCCTATATAGGTACTTATTTTATTTATTCATTATGTCATTAATTATATTTATAATATAAGTATTTTGTTTGTGCAGAGCGGAACTGAATCGCGCTGTGAAAGAAGAGAAATGCCATGTTGAGCAGGAGATAGTGACTGGACCAGTAGCTAGTGATCCTTTACAAAGATTACTTCCCAAAATTGAAAACTTCACGACTACAGTGAGTAACTTTGCGTAGCATTCTTTCTTGAGCACTACTTACAAGGATTCTAGTTGTCTCTAGTTGTTAGGTACCTAGTACCTAGTGCCTGCATACCAATTTCAGGATACCTAAGATAGGTAGCTATAGATACTTCTTACGATAGGAACATATAATAAATTGTGAAGACATGTTCGTGACTACAAAAAAAAACAGCAACCTTCGAAACAGAGTAGTTAAGTACTATCTGTAATACGAAAAATAATTAACAGTTTTGCCATCGTTTTTATTTCAGATACCTGATGCTGTTTTAGTGGATCTAATGGCTTCTGCGGGTTTCTCTTCAAATGATCCTGCAATGTAAGTTTGTGCTAATGTAGTCACAAATAATTTATATCGCTGGATCAGATGAAGACCGGCTTAAGTGCGAATTTTGCGGTTTTCGGTTTTTGATGCAGTCTTGATCAAAATTTCATGCTCTTTCTAACGGTCTAGTCGGTTTATTTCTACGTCCACCCAATAGCCACCTGAGTGCACTTACGACACTTCTCCCAATCCACGACTTCCCAAACTTCCACTGCTAGAGTGAATGGGAGCTTGCAATGGTGAGAATGTTGCATTTTGAACCTAAAACTCTGATTCAGCACCCTTCAAAACCCCCTGGCGCCAGTTTTCAGCTTGAAATTACGGCTGATTCGCCCAGAAAATGGGTTGAAAGAGAGCGCGTGACGTCATTTAG
>JAEMON010000013.1:13866629-13881664 GCA_030264115.1 Lygus lineolaris
CATAGCCCCTTCTACGATTAGCATAGTGGGGGTTGTGGGTTCGAATCCCACTGCCTCGAATGATTTTTACATGGACCATTTGGTTCTAGTTCCCAAAAGTTTCGCTAGATGGAGTTACTGTAAAAGGCAGATTTCCAGCACATCAATTTACATTGAGTGGACCTTCCTTCTCCTTCTTCCATGGAGCCATGCAGAACTTAGGTGACTGTCGTCAAGAATGCATCGCTCATCAAGGAAGGCATTTGATGGATATAATTTTTAATCATTAAGGTGACTAAGTTGTTGAAATAAACTCTCTTAATTTCTCGACATTTTAAGCTTTATTTCATCCCGATATCTTCAAAATAGACGATTTTAGAACAATTCAAAATGTGTCTGATCCTATTGCGCAACCCTGTATAATGTTAACACGCACGATTTGAGGTGACAGGTCTGTTTGAAGTGAAGGACAAGTGAATAATGATTTTTCTGGAAGGTTACTCCAGGTTATCTTGAGTTATTTTTCATAACCCACCATCGGTGAAACCTGCCACAAGGGGCCTGCAGCTACCCAACCAATAAACAATGTCAACCAAATGGATGACAGTTGTTCGTTTCTTTCCACCTGGCCGTATCCCGACTAATTTGAGAAGAATAAACATTGTAACGGCCGAATAATTCGCAAAAATGACAATGAGAATTAGAGCCGATTTTTTTTTTTTTTTTTTATTAGGTACTAGTTAGTGGTGATTTAGTAAATACTCGTGCAGTGAAATTAATAGATGGTCTTTCTAAAGGTACAAGTTTGTGCAGTGACTTTTTAGTCTCACCTCGTTGCCTATTATGTTCCCGAGCGTGTCTTCATCTCCAAAGAGGGACAGAAATAGAAACAAGCATGGGCGGAAGTACAAGAAGACAAAACGCCGCAGAAAGTCATTTCCGAAACAACTACGTTTCAAAGTAAGTACTACTCCGTAATATTCCTATCTAAAGCAATAAATGTTAGCGTGGAACACGCTTTTCCCAGCGCCTGAACAACAGAAAACGTTACGAAATTGTGTCACGAAAGTAACGGAAAAACTTCTTATGCTTTTCACTCACAATCAATCGTTAAATAGGGGAAAAAAACTTTTAAGATAATAAGAATTTATTACATAATCACACACATCTTATTCTGCCAATTTCCTCCTGCTTTAACACCCTTTTGAGAAGTACCTATTGCTAGTACGTGGGTATAAAATAAATATACCACCCACATAAATAATGAGAACTAAATGAGAAGAACTACTTGGGGTGAGGGTGGAAGTCAACCCGGCTTCTTCCTTATTAATTTTATTGGTCATCTCCTCCTACTAGTTTTGCTGTTAGCCTCGTCAGGGAGATATTTAGTATCGTATTAAAGCAGCTATTAGGAATAATTATAAGGAAGGTGAGTTGTTATTATTATGTAAGATGCAGAATATCATCACAGGTAAGCTAAGTTTACTTATGGCTGATACTTACTAATGTAGGTTAGCAAGATTAGCCTGCTTTTGTCAATTATACTAAGCGACTGCCACAGGCCAGGTATCGATGCTACAGCTCATTTCCAACAAAAACTCTATCTTAGAGTTTTTTTAACCCTCATTTCTTGATTTATTTCTATTTCGAGATTTTGTTTTTTCTTTCGACCTTTCATCACTAAAACAGCCATAACTCCCTTGATTTACAGTGTAAAGTTGAAAATAAGTATATCATTGGAAAGAGTGTTAAATTTTTACTATCTACTTGATGGAAAACCACAGTTTTTTAAGTGGACGAAATGGGTGAAAAATGAACTTGAAAATCACCACTTTTTTCAATCGCACATAGGTCCCAGTCTTCTAGCTTGGGCCTGTAAGCCCTAAAGTTGCACCAAAATCTCAGCTTTCTAACCAGTATAATTTTTCAATTTCGGTGAACCAATTAAGGGAGAAAATTGTGATTGAATGCAAAAAAACCTTGGGGTTTTCAAGGAAATCGAGTGTTTATGGTGTTGACGACCTGACCATGATTTGAGGAGTTGAGTATCGTTTTCCAGGTAATTTTTCACGCTGAATCGAATAGTGACACTCCCGATTCATTTTTAATGATAAAAATTGATTTTTCGAAGAAAAAGATATTGAGTTTTTTGGACATACCAGCATATTAAAACCATATTTTGTTGAGCTAGTGAACAATTGAGGTAAATCTGAGCAATAATTATTTGGAAAAATTCAATCAACACACAAACATTACTACTATAGGTTAATTTATGTTAATCAACAAGGAGCCATGTCACAAGTCCGGGAGAGTGCGGATATCGCGTGGTTGTTCTCCCTATCATTTCAGCTCAGTAAATAAATAACCCACAAAACCCAAACAAACATTACTAAAATATGAGTTAAGTGCTGCGAATAATGCTCCTTCAATCAACCCAACTATAAATCATTCAATCTTTTCAGGAATTGGATGTTGGCCGACCCAACAACATGATCGTTTCATCTTCTTGCGAGAACACCTCAGTGTAAGTTGTACCTACCTACAATATGAGAAAGAAAGTTGTATTGTAACATTTTTCCATTGGATTCAAACTTGAATAAATTATACTTTTTTACTTGTGTTATTTGATATTTAATTATTGTACTAATCTATTATCATGATAATGTTCATTTGTGCAGGATGGGAACGACAACTAATAAAAACTTGAAATCGTCATTTTTGTTTTTCTTTTATAAAACTAGGTACCTGATTTACTCATTTGTCCCCATCATTCTGGTACTTAAGTACTTCCTACCAACAATTAAAACTCTACTGATTCGTATGAATTCATGGAGTACCTCAACCATTTTCGGTTTGTCATAGTTATGCTTCCTCACTACCGAAGGTACGAAGCTATGTATTCGTGCAAAATGTTGTCCCCCAAAATAAAACCCACCAGAGCTTTCCGAACAATTTTGGTTCCGTGTCTGACTGTCGGTCTGTGGTCTATCACTTGTCCAAGGCAAAACTATACGAAGTTATGGTCGAGGGATTGTGAGGGTCTGTTCCGTGACGGTCCCTTATCAATTTCATCGCCATCGGACCACCAGTAGCGTGTGCGCATGCGCAAAAGTGTATTTCCTGAAACTACGATTTCCCATTTCCTTATGGACCGATTTCGCTCAAATTCGGAGTGTAGTTGAGGGCTGACTCCAAGTCACCTATGAATTTCGACCCAATTAGATGAGTGATGGCTACTGTGCATTCGTAAACTTGAAATTTATTGTCACAGGATTAACTCCGGAACTGTTCTACCACTTCAGCTGAAATTATCACCAACTGAATCTAGATACGTCCATGTTACAATGGTGAGGAAGCTATACTGCCCACTCAACTTGGCAGAGGTTTTAGCATACCATACTATCTACCATATGGATGCAATCATGTTCGGGGAATGTTTGGAAAATTAATATATAAATTAAATTATCATAATATCATTGTATGGGACCAAATCGTGAAAAACGGTACTGTCTTGTTAATATGGAACTTTTGACTGATTAAAATTGAATTTCAACTAGATATACTTACCTATTCCGTTTTTCTTTCATTTCAGTCTCGCCCAATCCAATATCCCTGAAAGAAGCTTGTACATCCATACTCACCTGTCCACAATGGAAACGGTGAAAGTAGCTGTGAGAATTCGTCCTCTTGTCAAGAGTGAAATTGACAACGGATGTCGGTCCTGCATAGAGCGACTCCCTGGTGAACCGCAAGTAAGTTCTACCGAGTTTCAGAAAAGTAGCTCAATATTTAAATTATTTATTTATATTTGTTTGAAGAAAGGATTCTCCACAGCTCTTCAATTAGGTAATTACCTAATTTTGAGTAAACATTAGCTTTTTTCCTTCTGAAAGGTGCAGTTCAAATAATATTCAGTTTGGGAATACACAATTCTTATATTTTCAATGTTGACGTATCTTAGACATTGAATTGTATATTAATAAAATATTTAAGAATTGTATATTTAAATTAAGATTTGTGTATTTAAATTAAGAATTGTATATAATTTAAGAAGATTTTAGAATCGTACATAATTTAAGAATATTTTTTATATAAGATGATTTGTGATTTAAGAAGAGAAGAATTTTTGTAAGAATTGTATAGTATAATATTTTATTTTTTAGTTCAATATTATAATAGTATATTTTATTATATAATATAATATTGTATTTTTTAGAAGTGTATAATATTGTATTTTTGTAATAATTTAAGAATTGTTGTCATTTAAGAAGATTTCTTTCTATAATTTAAGAAGATTTCTATATGATTTTAGAATTGTATATAAGTAATTTGAGAATTGTATATAATTTAAGAAGATTTGTAAAAGAGAAGAATTTTCGTAATTTAAGAAGAATTTTTGTAAGAATTGTATAGTATAGGTATTTACAATATTATAATCTTCTCAAATTACAAATTCTTAATATTTGAATTGTATTTTTAAGAATTGTATATTCCCAATTTGAATATTATTTATTAGTACTCAACTGTTGCGTACAACTTGCCCTAGCAGGATTCCAGTTATTATCAGTAGGGAAGTAGCCCACAAACCAGTTGGAACAGGCAGAAAATATTCTAGTGGAATGTTTTCCTAAGAGTGTGCACCGAAGGTAAAAGCTAGAATATTCGAATTCCACCTGTACCTGTCCTGGCTAGTTGGAATTTACTTTTCAGGTTCCATTCCTACTGGTTCGATTCGCCCCTATATTTTCCTCTTTCTTTCAGGTGAGCATTGGAAAAAGCAATCAAAGTTACACGTTCAATTATGTTTTTGACGAAAACGAAGGACAAGGAAAAGTCTACAACTTGGCTGTAAAGGATCTTATTGACAATTTGTTTAAAGGTAAGACCTTCTCACAGCGAATGAGGATGTTAGTTGTGCTTAGGCTTTGGGACTGCCAGAATTGGCTCCACACTGCCCAAATAATGTTACCTTATCTATAATGTTAACATTATGTTGCTTATTCGTAGGCTATAATTTGACAATTCTCGCCTACGGACAGACGGGCTCTGGAAAGACATATACGATGGGCACAAATTATAATGGAGAGGGAGAACTGGGAGTCATCCCCCGAGCTGTATACGATATTTTTGACATCATTGAAAGCAGGAAAGATGATACCACCTTCGGCGTAACCGTGTCCTTCTTAGAGGTAATAAAAAAGTAGACCTTCTTGCCCCAATTTATCATGTAAAATGCATTCCTTCCGTACATTTAACTTGGGAATATTGGCTGTTGAATGTGTACCTACCCTTAATTTCGTTGATTTTCGTCCCAACGGTTAAAAAGTGATGCTAAACTGCATGTTTGTAGGCCTACTTTTGGGAATACTATCCTATCTTTCATGTATGACATCCTCAGAACATTGTGTTGAACTATTATTCTGACGATCATTCCGATCAAGAGGAAACGGTACCACTCATTGCACCATAATTATTGTGCGGCAATAAAGGACGAACCCCTTTGTGTTTTATTTGTTTTCTTCTTCATATTCTAGTTTGCAGCTCCATTGATGAAACAGTAAATTTGGCGATTTCGTTCAACAAAAGTGTCCAAAATTTGCACGAAAACCCTTAACAATCCATGTTGAATCAATGTAACAAAGTATTTAAAGAAAATAAATCCAAAGAATGGTGCAAGAAGAAGGTAATTCCAAGAATTGCCTTTCTCCACTTCAGAAGAGCTTACGCTATCTTGCTAGAAACAACAAAACTACTAACCAGAGTTGGCGAAAGAGCGATTTTTTTCTTGGGGCGGTTTCTAACTCAAACCTGTCAGAAATGGAGTTACTCCCTTATGGAAACATACCCCTCAATTGTCAGTTTTTGTGTGTGTAGAGTAGAAGCCTAATCCTGATAGTAAAACCTTGTGTTTCCAGCTGTATAACGAATCATTGTACGATCTTCTCACTGACAAGCCCAGAGAGCAAAGCATGGTTGACATGCGCGAAGTGAACAACGGCATCTGCATCCCTGGCTTGACTGAATTGCAAGTACAGAACGCCGACAATGCTCTGGCCATTCTCAAAGAGGTAATATAGCTCATCTAGAGATCGCAAAATCACTTACATAAAGCCTAGCAAGAATCCAGTATTCTTCTTTTTTTTTTTTTTTTTTTTTTAATCACTAACGCTTCGAGGTCCGTTCTTATTTGAGATGTAATTATTCTGTTGATATTGTCTCCTAGGGTTCCTCAGGTCGAGTTGTGGGGGCAACAGCTATGAATGCTGCGTCCTCTCGGTCCCACGCTGTGTTCACCATCAACATTAAAATTATGAACAAGACTAACCCGTAAGATTTGGCATTATATCCCCACAGAATATTGAACATCTTCCCCAGATTGACAACAACAACAAGGTTTTGGATTTCATTATCTTTATTTTCTATTCAGGAAAGACGTGATGGCATCAAAGTTTCATCTTGTCGACCTTGCAGGGTCGGAAAGGTCCAAAAAGACAGGAGCAACGGGCGACCGGTTCAAGGAAGGCGTTAATATCAACAAAGGACTGATGGTTTTGGGCAATGTCATTTCCCAACTTTGCGACGGTCAACACAGTTTTATCAACTACAGGGACAGCAAACTGACACGTTTACTGCAAGGTATCTAAACTGTGGTGGTTGACTGAAGTATACGACAGTTGATTATGGTCATGAGGCTAGAAAAGCTTTCTGATTAGTCAGTCATTTCGACATATTGCTTAAGTCGAGAGAGCGCAGCAGCGAGATTTTATCACCTAGTGTGAGGTAGTCTTGAGGCGTCAGAGAAAGCTTTTCTGACAAAGGTCTATGATGAATTGGTGTTGAAACACTGTTTCCGGCTCGGTATCCATTATCTACAGGGGCCGCCACGTCGTGGCAAATGAATGAAGTATGAAAGTGTTGGGAATGAAGGTGATACTATTTATTACCTATGGAAATTTCACTAGTTCACAATCTGGTCAAGAGAGCCTCTAATCCCACCATGTAGTGAGAGGCTACCTGTTGTGACGGGCCTCAAAACGCCAGTGTCCACAGAGGACGCCCGTACCATCAACAACCACCGTTGAACAGGAAGTAGATAGGGGATGGTAATAACGATAAATCATCCGATACGAGAATCTGACGAAATCTAGGCCAACCCTTCCCCAAAATCTGAAAAAAAGTGCAAGGATAGCGCCTGTTCTTCGGTTTTTGGGGATTGGTTGGCCTAGATTTCGTCTTGAGTCTCGTATCAGGTGATTTATCGTTATCACCATCCCCTATCTACTTCCTGTTCAACGGTGGTTGTTGATGGTACGGGCGTCCTCTGTGGACACTGGCGTGTTGAGGCCCGTCACTCAGTTCTAAAACCGGCTATGGCTTCTTTGAGACTGTATTGTGAACTAGTATTTCTAACAACCTCAACCAAGTAAACTTACAATTAATAACTTCAATCCTAAATTGATTTTGATTTTCGAAGGGATCAAAAACTTCCAATTCATTTCTTCGTAAGCACTTTCGAGGAATGCGTTCAAAATTAGGTATAATTGATCCCGATGATTATGATCGTATCCCGTTTATTGTAGTGGCGGAACTTCACTCATTCATAAGATCCATCCCAAGAAAAATCCCTTCAGAGGCAATTCTCAAAATCAAAATAACTAGAATTAAGTTTGTTTTGTACTAGTAAACAATTCCATTTTTTCGGTATTGCAGATTCACTTGGCGGCAATTCAGTCACTCTGATGATAGCATGTGTTAGCCCTGCCGATTACAACCAAGACGAATCCACCAGTACGCTACGATACGCAGACAGAGCCAAGAAGATAAAGAACAAGCCAGTGGTCAATCAAGATCCCGCTTCTGCGGAAATTTCTCGTCTGAAAAAGGAGGTGAACCAAAACATTTTTCACTTGGAAGTTTCGAACTCAAATTTTTCTTCATTCAATGTCTAATGTTTCAAGTGTAGGCTTTCTAATAAGAATATTGATTTGATAACTGATCCGAGAAAACTTAGTTGTCATTACCCAGTCTTGTCAACACCTGAACATGACGTGTGGTTTCGTTTTCAAAACTTCACAATATTGGAGTATTCTCATCAGTTAATGTCCATTTCAATTGTAGGCGTGTAAAAATAAGTCAGATGTCTACTTGAAAGGAGTTTTTTAGATTCCTACTGACTTGGAACCTCGAGAGAATCTGAATGAAATTCTTGAATGTCGTCGAAGCCAAACCAAAATGTGAACATTCTGTAGAACTTATGTGTTTACACTATCTTGCAAAACCTCGTTAAATTGAATTATAAGTCCACGCTTTTGAAGCCTGCATTTTGAACCACTAGATTGGGTGTTAACTTTTTGCTTTTTTCTCCAATTTTGTGGTTAGAACCTCATCTTTAGACTGTTCTCAAAGTGAATATTACGTTTCAGAACGAAGAACTCCGTCTGAAAATTATAGGGAGTGGTGTTTCTCGGTTCGATTGCCCTCCAGAGCACAAACAACTAGAGGAGGATTTGAGAGAAGCACGACAAAGAATCAATGAACTCGGTGACAACCTGTTGAATGCTCTGACCCAGAACCAGCATTTGCACGAGCGCAGCGTGATGGTAGGCATAAACAAGAAAAGTTGAGCTCGTTTTGGAATGGTCTGAAACAATAATTTTTTTTTTTTTTTGCTTGGACGGGTTGACAGCACTAGATGCTACTCGCTGGATGCTGAGCCCAACGTTCTTGGAAAAAATCATTATTTTGAATTTTAAAAATCTTGAAATCTTTAAAAATTGAAAATCTTTAAAAACAATAATTGTAAATATTGAAGAAAAAAAATCGAAAATCTTGGAGAAAAAATTGAAAATCTTAAAAAAAAAAAAAATCTTGAAATCTTTAAAAATATTGAGAGAAAAAATCATTATTTCGAATTTTACTGAGGTAGGTGTAAGTGGGTTTAATGCTGGCGTATTGAACTTCGGTATGCTCCACTCCACCCTGTTGCCTGGTTTTATTCACAATTCCTATAATACGAGTAATATCGATTCTAAATTTCATTTCTTCTAATCGTGTTGATTTTTTTCAGGCCGACAAACTTGAAGAAAGCCTCAAAGAGAAGATCAATGCTATTGATTCCATGTTTGAAACCACACAGCACGAGATTGACAACGAGCTGTTGAAGGACATGAGGGCGAAAATCTCGGAAATGAAGGTAGAGCTGAAGGAGAACACCTTTTTGTGGGCCAGGATCCTGCGAACTCCCGTAAATCCTATCCTTTTCATATTCCTTGAACTTCCCACAGCAGGCTGTACCCTACCTGTATTAATGTACTGTGTTAGGTCGATGGACTTGACCGAGCTGATGAACTGAAGGGAGTCAGAACCAATTCTTGTGGCTGAAACGTGAATTAGTTCTGGATGCTCTTTCATAATTATAGAAAGCATATTGCAGGTTTTCTTTGAAAAATTTCAAGATTGATCTTTCCTTTTGGAAATATTAGCCGATCAGCCGTGCCTGTAGACGGAAGATGGGCTGTTATAGACCTGTTGGTACCCACACCCGTCGAAATGTTATAAACCCGATTATTCATGTAGCTCTGGGGCCTGAATAATAGACATTTGGTGCTCTCATTAGTTCACTATAATAAAATAGTTACTAGGGAGTTTTTGCCAACCACCTTCACTTAGGTCGTCGACGTGAAACCGTGCTTCCCCACGTTCACAAGCTAACATTAACCCATTTACGAGCTAGGAAACGTAACCTTCCGTGAAGAGAAACTCAATAGAGTTCAATTCGTTGATCCATCCTTGAGTATGAATCAATCCTACTTTTTTTCGCGTTCAGTCCTTCAACTCTTCAAAGTAGCCACTATCATGACTAAAGAAGAGGAAAACAGGTTGGTGTGACTACCTTGAAGAAAAATATAAGTTAGTAGGTACCCATAGTTAGTTAGTTAGCAATAAGTAGGTATCTCTATCTACCTGTCGAACTAGGGAACGTGATTTTATTTGTGACCACTCCCCATATTTAAATGTTACAAGTCCTACATAATTACAAACAAGCATTACACGTTAGAAATCGATTCAGAATGTTTAAAAATGGATTTCAAAGTTGCAAAATCAATTATTCCAAAATGACTGAACGCATTGCGATAGCTTAGTTTTTATTCAAAAATTCTCTTACATCGCATTAGATAAGTTAGGAACTAGGTACCTAAACGTCATATATTAAAGAGTTCCGTGTAGGGTATTTGCCAAGTTATTACAATAATTTAATCAAAAACTGGTTAACTTCGTTTCCACAGGCTGATCAAGTCTGTACTGAGCAGCAGAGATTCGTTTTGGATCAAAAAGCTCAGAAAGACTTCGATGAAGAAAGCGAAAAGGGACCAGCCACGCCTAGTCGTCACGAGCACATTCTGGCCCAAGCCAAGATCAACAAAGAAATCGACGTGAGTGAACGTTAATATTTTGTATTCATCTTATTGGTGGATTTTCAGTTATATGAAAAGGCTGACCCATCATCTTGCTTACGCACATTTATATAGCATTTATATTATTTAGCTTTTATATAGCATTTCAAAGTCGAATTGAGAATTTTCCAAGTCGGATTGAGAATTTTCCGAACCAATTTCAGAATATTCCTAACCAAACTGAGAACTTTTCAAACCATTTTGAGAATTTTCCAAACTAAGAATGTTCTAGAAAAGAAAGAAGGAGGGAATCATCCAAACCAAAGTGACAGTTTTTCAAAGCAAATCAAAACTTTTTATTAGCAATAAGATTTCACAATACGTACCTACATTGTTAAAAGAAAGAAATCGTGTGTATTTCAATTTGGATTCTCAAATTGTTTTGGAAAATTCTCAAGTTGGTTTGGAAAATTCTCGAATTAGTTCAAAAATTCTCAATTTGGTATAGAAAACTCTCATTTCGGTTTAGAAAATTCTCATTTTGGTTTGGAAAATTCTCAATTCGACTTGGAAATGCTATATTATTTACTCTCCAATAAATGCGAATTTGTTTCCCGCAAGGAGTAAATACAGGCTTATTTTTACAGATATACATGTATGTACAGATGTATGAAAACTTCGTGTAATAATATTTGCAAGATATTATATTTTTATTATCAACTGCGATGTTTGAAGGTCCCAATAAGCTATAATACCTTTGTTTGGAATTTGCGAAGAAGATTCTATTCAATTCTGAATCTGTTTTCAATAACAATAGGACTGATCATTATTCGTAAAGACCGATCTTTGCAGATTTTGTGAACTGAGCTTTGATCGTGGAAAACTGCGTGAACTAATATCCCGGCTTCATGCTATTTCATGTATTCATGTTGTCAAAGCAAATTGTCAGGTTGACGAGGATAGAACTATTAATCGGAACTCACAAATTAGAATAAACTGAACTTGTATTTAAAGGATAACGCTCCCAAAATGTGAGAGAGGTAATTACTTCATGTAAGACCTGGGAAAGAATAGAAATCAAAGATGGTTGGCTCCCATGAAGTGGTGATGCCAACCTGATTGCAATCAGATATTTGACAGCATCAAAACGAAGTATTGATTAAACAAAGTGTTTAATACATGAAGTTGAATACACAATAATTATTCCTGAATTTAGATAGTTTCTTGAAGAAATCCTGATGTCTTGGTCACGAATATTTCACTGGTGAGTGGCGCTCCAAGCGGTAAGCGTTGCAGCCTTTCTCCAAGAGCTGGAAGTCTCTTCCCGCTCCTTTTCGGATTCTGCGGTGGCTGACGACTAGTCAGTGCCGAGAGGATTGTCTTGACATGTATTTATTTATTCATGTATCTCAACACTTTTTGTGATTTTTCAGGCCATTACCAAATCACTCGTGTGGAAAGAAGAACTAATGGCGAAATTGTGTGTAAGCGCTGTTCAATTGGGCGGTATGGGTGGCCAAGAAAGCATAGAAGAGCTGAAAAGACAAATAGCCGATTTGCAGAAGGAAAAAGAGGAGCTCCAGCAGCAGATGAAAGAAACGGCCTTATCATCAGTTTCAGCTAACGCTCAGTCCAAGTATGAGTATGAAACTTTCATTTATTTCGAAACTCAAGTACTCGTATACAGGGTGGCCCCAAACGTAACGGACTTAGTTTGAGGTCTTATAGAAAATTTCACGCTGATCACGAAAATACCACATATTAAGGGTCCCTGAATAAATCTTGACCACTTTTTCCGCAAAAAACCACTTTTTTCGACGTTTTTTGAGTGTTTTTCGGCATAAAACACGGAAATTATCTAGAATATCGAAAAACACCTCGAAATAAACGTTGTAGGAAATTAAATTCTGCGTCGAATGAGACCAACGTCAGCTCTTGAAATTGTACCTACGATTCTTGGTGAATTTTAGAAGTTTTGATATGTTCGATGTTTGATGGTTTAAATGTTTGTAATATCCTGTTAATCATTACTAAATGATTTAAAAAAAAAACATTTGAACCTACATTTTAAGTTCATACAACGTTTATTTCGAGGTGTTTTTCGATTTTCTAGATAATTTCCGTGTTTTATGCCCAAAAACACTCAAAAATACGTCGAAAAAAGTGTTTTTTTTTTTTTTTTTTTTTTTTTTTTTGCGGGAAAAGTGGTCAAGATTTATTCAGGGACCCTTAATATGTGGTATTTTCGTGATCAGCGTGAAGTTTCCTGTAAGACCTCAAACTGTCCGTTACGTTTAGGACCACCCTGTATGTGTGCATTTCTTCACTACTCCATTAATATACTATGTACTAGTAAAAAGACTAGTATAAGTGTTATAAAATTTAAAGATTATTTCTGGCCTATTGTTTTGTAGGGTTTCTGAGCAAAGGCGTAAACGGCTGCAGGAGCTAGAAACCAAAGTAGCTTCACTTCTCAAAAAGGTGACCGAACAAGAAAGGATCATCAAGATGAAAGAGAGTTCTGAAGAAAAGATTAAAAATCTCAAAAACGAAATTTTGGTTAGTATGTGAAGTTCTTGTCCTCATTACCCTTTCTGGATGTTTCTTCGTGCGATTGTGGAGAACTTTTGTACAAAATGAGCAAGGATGTAATCTCAAAACTGCTTTCTTCGTCGTGAATTCAGTCTATTTTAGTAACGGCTTTTAGTTACCTACTTACCTAAGTCTTACCGAGTAGTTATGTGTTTCTGTAACTCATTTTCAAAAACGGTAGTGTAGCGTAACGAATCTCCATTTTAGATACTTATGTCGGTCTGATTGGGAATTCCTTTTATTGGGACTTAGTCACTTAGAAAATGGTTGATCTATTGTGACACACCGATTGGGAATGGGGTCCACAGAAAAACAACCTTCTTCGTCGAGCTTTCGTGAAATTTACTCACGTCCCAATAATTACAAAATTCTCCATTAACGGCACAATTAACAAAAATGAGAAACGGCTAATTTTGGTAGTATAAATTGAGTAGTTACGTAAATTCCTAAAGACAAATCCATAAAATATAAAACTTACTCTAAGGTAAGGCTAGAGTGTGACCATCACACCAATGTCACCCATGAAAACCGGAGGACTGGTAGATACGAATCACTGTTGATCAACGGTAGTCATTATTAAAATAAATTTAAATGTAATTAGATTTAAGTTCGTGATCAAGTTAGATCTAAGCAGGCAAGTATTTATGAGCCAAATTTAAGTCAACAAACAAGTAGGCATTTAAGCGACAGGTAGAAACACTAACCTAGTTAAAGTGAAAAGAAAAACAAATACCTAGTCAACACCAAAACTATAGTACAATATAAAAAATATATGCATCCATGGTGTGATGGTCACACTCTAGGCTTTACCTTCGAGTAAGTTTTATATTTTATGGATTTGGCTTTAGAAATAGAATAGAATACGAGCTTTCGTGAGAGTACATTTCACGAAAGCTCGGCGAAGAAGGTTGTTTTTCTGTGTACCCCATTCCCAATCAGTCCGACATACGTGTTCATCTGGGTCGATATCTCCATAATATCGAAGATTTTAGACACCGTGATTTTTCAAAAGACCTACAAAATAACAGATAGCTAGGTGTGGTATTTAAAATTTGACTCATCCTAATAAATTAACAATTCTGCTCTTCAGTTCTTCACTATTTCAATACTTTTTTCTTTTTTTTACCGACGAACAGATCGAATTGTCCAGCAACATAAGTAGGTACCTACTTTAAGAAACAAAATGACTGGTACACCCAGGTGAGCAGTTCAGATTAGATTGATACTCGTAGAAGAATGTCGAGTGAGATTCAGACGAAGTATCGCTTGAAATGGTTCTTAAGGGCGCCTTCGACATACCCCATTCTTTCCATTCAAATACTTGAGGTACTTTCCGATGCTAATTTCCTAGCTTCGATGGTATTATGGTCTCTAAACTTAACGTAGCTCCATTGGTGGATTAGTCGCTGTACACTCTTGATTGTTGCAGTTAGTTGGTCAGGATTCAGCGAAATTTGGTATAATCCTCATCTAGGCATAATTATTAAAATATATTGTAATACATCATTGTAGTCCTCAAGTGTAAATAGTGCTGCAGTGCAATTATCACTGTAATCTCTTTGGATGAACACAATTTTGCTTCCGAGTCTGCAAGGCAGCGGAAGCTTTGTTTTCACTTTCGGAATGAAAAAATTTTTTGTGCTCCAAAATCAAAATTTCCACTCGCATTTTGCATTTCAGGGCCTTCTGAACAAATTTGGTTTCGTGTCTGTCTGTCCACATTTCCTTGCCACAGCCATAACTTCCACAATTTTGATCCGATTTCGATCAAATTTCCAGGGATTGTGCTGGTCAGGCTCGAGATGGTCCCCTATGAATTTCATCGCCATCGGACTATGGGTAGTGTCAGCGCATGCGCAAACGTGAATTTCCTGAAACCCCGATATCTCAGTTCCTAATTGACCTTTTTCGCTCAAATTTGGAGGATAGTTGATGGCTGACTCTAAGACAATCATCTATTAATTTCGTAACGATTAGATTAGTAATAGCTACCGCGCAAGATCAAACTTGAAATTGGTTGTTATAGAAGTAGCTACGGAACAACAAGACCAATTTCAGTGAAATTTTCAG
>JAEMON010000013.1:13887262-13901865 GCA_030264115.1 Lygus lineolaris
GGTCCCCAACTAATACTCTCGAAATTCTATTAGTTTCATCACGTTTAAAAAAAAATTTGAAAATGACTTTTTTCGCGCTAATTTCGCCATCTAGCCCAATGTGCGACTGCTGAAAATATATAATATATTGATCTCGCCGTGACCACCTAATATACCGTCTTTCCACTCTATATTGGAACTTTGTTCAGTACGTGAAATTTTTGGTGTCAATGATTCTCATTCAGGCTCCTAATTACACTCTTTTGGAGTATTGGGCCTTACCTTCGTACGAAGCATACTGTTTTCATTAAGCCTTTATTGGTTTTAGGCTGCTCTGGAACGACAAAAAGCTGCCAAGCTGAAAAGGATGAAGAGTTCCGTGACTGACAGGATCAAAGACAAACTCTCCGAAGAACTGGAGCTGATTGAGTCGGAATACCAGGCCCAGAAGTCTCTGGACAGTCTAATCCAAGACCGAGCGTTGATGAGCAAGGAGTTGGCTGTCATCAAAGTACTGTTTGTTGTTTGTTTTGAATTTAAAATGATAACCCATTGTTGTCTGACTTGGAAAAAAAATTTAATCCTCGCTGCGTGGGTTTTACGTTTCTTGGTACCTACGTGAAATCCTTGAGTCAAATTATAAAATCAATCCAAAATTCATACGTAGCTGCGTACAAACAGCGTGCAGGTTGCAGTACTTTTGGTTAGTTATCTGTGAAAACCACCTAAAGTATATTTTTTGAGGTGGTTCATTGGGCTTTCCATGCTGCTCTAGTTTGAATTGTTAAGTTGATGTGCTATACTCATAAGCATAAACTGTTCTTGCAGGAGAGCCTGGATGACCCTTCAGTCTCTCAAGAGGAGAAGGTGAAACTTCACAAAGACATGAAGGATATCGATGATGAATTGGCCATGAGAAGTGCGGAGATTTCAGATCTTCAACAGAAACTGCTGGACATCCGACAAGGTAACGGTAGTTTTTGATAGTGGATAGCTTTCAGTTTTTTACCGAATTGCTCTACATTAGGAGTTGTTGCCCATTTGATCAGAGATTTGGTTCTTTGAATAGTGAAGATCTGTTTTGGGTGATTGGGTAAAACTGTTCTGTATAATATCATCCTTCTGTTCGTCATTCGTGCGCCTTTCTTCTCAAGTATATCGTCTTCCTGACTGGAGATATTACAAAACCTCTTCATCCTGTCTTCCGTGGAGAAGTGTTCACCCATGTAACTTTGTGTTGATTATTCACAGACGACAAAGCTAGAGGCAATTGGGACATCCTTGCTACAATGAGTGACGCTAAGTTCGCTGTATCGCATGTGATTTCACTGGTTTCTGACAGAGTGAAGGAAGCCATGAATCTTAGCCAGCAAGTCGCTGAACTCAAGGTGAGAGAACTCTTGACTTTGGGAAATACGTGTAATGAATTAAAATAACCTCTTTCTCGAGGATTTTAGTGCACTGGCTTCATTGTTCCACGAAGTTGTTGTCAATCAGCTATGCCCGTTCTCCGAATTTAGGTTTGTCCCAACCTCGAGTAGTTCAGGAACGGATTCGGCGCAGAACCTACTGTGCACATGGAGTTGATAAACTGCGTCACAACCAAGTTGGAATTCTTGACATTATCAATACCGCGCTGGAACAAAATTGTTCGATTTTCCCATTATAATTTGTGTTTAAATTTCGTTCTGTCATTAACAACGTGAACTGTGTATTTTAGGAGCTGTTAGCCGAACAAGAAATGCTCAGCGAGGAGCGAAAGAAGAAGCTTGACGAATATGCCGAGTACCATGAGAAAGCCATTGAACGAATAGAAAAAGAATGTGAAGAGAAAGTGAGTTGAATTTTCATGTTCTTTCGTGAAATCGTGAAACCTACGCTGGTCCTCATTAATGTGTCCACGCGTTATCACTAATCTCCGAGTGAAAATGTAGAGAAGAAGAAAGGATTGACATCAAACTGAGATAAATTGTAAATGACAACAACAATGTCCTCGGTATTTTGCTATCTTCCCGCCTACGTTATATTACTTGATGTTTGTTTACATATTTGACTTCTACTGGGTTGGTCTGAGGGTGAGGATAAAAATTGGCAGTCCTCGTTTTGTGTCGTTTAATTGTCGAGCGCTTTCGCTCGTGAGAGCATCTTCAAGGCTAGGGGTTGCCTATATGCATGTATATAGGAAGTCGATATTATTTTTTGTTTGTCACTCTTCCCTCGGCCTTCAGGTTTTCTCACATAGTGTCGTGCACCTTTTAGATGGCATGGTTTCAGCCAAACTTATACTAAGTTGTTCGTGGGTTTTCATAGTACCTAGTTGGCTTTTAAAAGGTAACAAATCTTCAAGTGAGTAAGCAGTAAGCAGAGAGGGAGCACTATTAGTCTAGAATACCTGATAGATAACTTAATTGCTTAATACTCTTGCAAGCACGCGACTTTTTTTTGCAGGACACAAAACGAGGATTGCCAATTTTTATCCTCGCCCTCAGACCAACCCAGTACCTGATGAACCATGGCACATATACCTACTATATTTGACTTCTTATTTACAAAAATGCCGAAGAAGAGCTAAAAACAAAAACAAGTTGACGAAATTGTGTCGAAAACAATAGTTAATCTCATCAACTCCTAATTTACTGATGAGGAGGAGGAAATCTGGGAGGACTGTCTCCAAGATCTTGAAGTTGTTTGTATACCACCATTTTGAATCTTCGTCAGAAAACTGATAACACAGATAACATAGTTGCTGTCGACGTTTACCACACTTCTGACTCAGTTAACTTAACACACTTTGATAACATCTTTGCGACCGATTTTCTCCTCGTTTAATCAGTTCAACTCGTTAACACATCAACAACGGCCCGACCGTGAATACCCCTATTATACTCATCAGATTGGTTCTTTGAGGACCAATCAGAATGCCCGTTACTGATGACAGCAGCGTTTTGCCTCCCATTTTTGAAACGTCGAATTTAAAACTATTTCTAAAAATTCAATAGCTACCCACTTTGAAAACGTTTTTGTTATCGACTTTCATATTTACAGGGTGGGAACTTCGAGAGAAGGATCATTTAAAAAAATCACTCCTGTTGGCCATGGTTTCAACTAGAACTTGTCATGTATTGCAGACCACATGTTTCATCTTCATCTTAAAGACTCCATCATTCAAAAAATATTTGGATTTAATCTTCTCAATTTCTCACAGGTTTACGTACTTCTGAGACGTCTGCAGGACAATGGCAATCAGAGTGACTTCTTATCTGAAACCGAGAAAATTCAGCTTGATGCTCTAGAAAAAATGGAGGAGATGAGAAACAAGATCGTCGAACTCGAAGAGGAATTGGAAAAACATCGAGCGAACCCCAAAAAACCTGTAAGTCTATGGGGCTTACGTCTCCCGGTTTATCTGTAATATGCTGTAGAATTCTATGTGAACTGTAGCTAGGATAATTCAAGGTGTCCATTCACCCCCTCTTCGTACACGAGTGGCTTGCCGGACTTGAGTCCCTTCATGCTGCATGCCTCGCGATGCTTGCCCGAAGGATATCCCATCCGACCGTCGCACAGTGGGACGAAACGTGAATCTAGCTGTTCAAAAGTCGAAAAATGAAGGTCTTTTTTGGCAAGCCGGAACCTGTTCACCTGATAGTTGTGATCTCAGAGAGAGCACAGAACAGATAATTACAAATGGGGAAGTGAACGTTGAGCCGTATGAGTAAACATTGAATGTCAAACCAACACAGCCTATGAATGTCTCGTCTCAGTCGCTTAGTAAACCGTTACCTGAAAACAACTTCTATCACTCCGTGGATGTGGTTTTAACAAAATATTCGTTATGGAGACCACAGAAGGAGGTAGGAGGTATGTAGACCATTTTCATGAAAGAAAAAAAATTATCGTAGTAATTCATCTTTTTTAAATTTGTCTAACGAACGTATATTTTATTAACAAAAACGTTAATTCAATCATCTGTTTCTGGACTGCCCTTTACACGGAACCTTAAGGAACCTGGAAACTAAATTTTTACCGTATTATGTTGGTTATTACCAACGTATTTCAATAAAATTTTGGTTCCGGAACCCTCCGGAAGTGGTGTGACAGCATTTTGAAATGTTTCAAGTAGGAAAATAGTCATGCGGCGCAAATTCCTGGTAGAGAAATTGAGAATTCAGGGTGGCCAGGGGCAAAATATTTCTTCTTTTCCCACCCCTGCGGAGGGGAGTGCTTTTATTGGAGCTTTTGAAGAGTAGTGTTGATGTTCACGTGCCTGACGAAACCATCGTTTTAGAACAGTTCAGCAACTTTGTGAAAGTAGTGAGACAAAAGTGGTTAAAGTCCCATAGCGCCTGGGGAGATTTTTCAATTGAAAATGAAATTTGGTTGAATGATGAGATGGAGATGTGCCTCATGTTACGTTCTTCACGGGGACGACGAAGAACAACTTTTTCGCAGGCAGGACCTTGTAGGTCACCTCTTAAAGTAAACCCTCACCTCTTCACAAAACAGGATTTTGTTCTAAGCAATATGACAGGTATTCTCGGCTTATGTGTGCACGTCTTGGAAGACCTTCATTTTGGCAAGTTAAAAACCATTTACTCGGCACAATAATGACCTCTAAATGCCATACGGATTATAAATTCAGCTGTAATTTCTTTTTTACAATTTTGAACCGCTAGATTCACGTTTCGCCCCACAGTGCGTCGTGCGGTCTGGCTTCCCCTACCCTACCTACATGCAAGGTTCGAATGGCTCTGTTGGACGACCCATTGAAGTAGAAACATCTATTTCTACTTCCATGTTATCACCCACCAGGACAGAAAGAAGTTCCATTC
Organism: Lygus lineolaris; assembly: GCA_030264115.1. Classification (NCBI taxonomy): domain Eukaryota; kingdom Metazoa; phylum Arthropoda; class Insecta; order Hemiptera; family Miridae; genus Lygus; species Lygus lineolaris. The sequence goes on from JAEMON010000013.1 coordinate 13,892,074, forward strand.
ATGCAGCATGTGTTGATGAGCGAATTAAAAGAATTATTGTAATCAATATGGCGGGTGATTCTTATAGGAAATTTCGCGCTGATTCCGAATATACCATTTCCGATTGTATTTACACTAAAAACCCCAAGATGCACTTTTTTAGCCTAATTTTTCAAAATTTGACCCCTTGGAGTAGGTCGTTCAAAAATTCTGGCCAGCGAACTCATCCTTTTGTAATTATTGACATTTTGAATTTTTAAAATCGATACTATGGACAGATATCGTCTAGATGAAAAATTGTAAACTTCAGGAATCGTTTTAGAACGGTTTAAAAAGGATTCCCAAGGAGACAAACTGGTAATGTTTGAATTATTAAAATTTTGAAGCTATCGCATTATTGACCATTCTGAGCTCCAAGTTCTTCCCACTTGATTGATGAGAATAACTACAAACAATCGCTCGTTTGACCTTCAACCTCTGTCTGATAAATCTGAAGTATGTTGGTTCATCAGACATCAAAAGATGTGAGGGGAGTGGTCAGAATACTGGGAAGCTCGATAACGTCAAAATATATGTCGTCCGTCACGAAGGAGCGAAGTAAGGATCAGTGGTGTTCTATTATTTTTGTATCAACGTGAAGTGACGTTTCAAAAGGGAGGAAGTCTGCCAAAACGGTAACCCAGCACAACGAAAAAAAACAGTCATGCAGCATGAGTTGGTGAGCAAATTTTCAAAGAATCATTTTAACCGATTTGGTAGGTGATGAGAAATTTTGAGGTGATTTCATACTTCCTATGTTTAAGATGGTGATTTTTACCAAAAACCTCAAAAAACACGTTTTTTTGTCCCTTAATTTTCAAAATTTGATCCCTCGGAGTACTCCAAAAATTCTGGCTTACGAGCTCATCCTTTCTTTTTATATTATTGGAAATAATTTTTTATTATTGGAACTTTCAAATTAAACTTTGGAATTTTTAAATTCTTGGACTATTTTATATTATTGGAAATTGTGGATTTCAGTAATCGTTTTAGAATGGTCGGAAACGGATTTCCATGAAAATAATTTTCAAAAATTTGCATAACTGAAATTTTGAAGCCGTTGCAATAGCTTCATTTTCTTCGGAAATTCGCTAAAACCAAAACACGATTTTGAATCTTGCAATGCACGGGCTAATTGGGCAGTACCTCAAGCAATCTAAGTAATAAATACTTATTATCTTTCGCAGGTGAACAGTTTTCAAGAGGCATTCATGAACTTTGTTGGAGTCGATAATAATACCATGGTGAGACCCTTTGCCTGTTATAGAATAGCAAGTAGTTATAGAATTCATATATCTTCAAAATCAGGAAGAAAAATTGTGTTTTGTCATTTAATGGGTATTGTAGTTGAACCATTCTACGACCCTTATCTGCTGTATTAATTTGTGATCAACATAGGTTTTATCGTAAGACTTCCGTGTTTGAGTAAACCATTCGCGATCACCTTGATGTGCCAAAGGATAACATAAGGTAGCCTCTTATTTTTGATCATGCATTTTTGGTTGTTCATTGTTTAGTAATAGATAATTATCGATTTCAGCAACCTCCTCGTGCGAAGAAAGCTTCCATACGGAAGCCCCGTCCCACTTTCCAGCTGGCGGACGAAGACAGCTTGAAGCCATTCGACGCTTCTTTCGAGGTTGATAACGACGATGAGAGCGACCCTGACTATAGGGGAACCCCCCTGTACAAAAGAATACAATCCCTGAAGGTAGATAAGACCTTTGAGTTTCATCATCTCTCGGACCAATTGATATGTTGGTCCGTGTGCTTTTCTCTGCTTGTTAGGCTGACCAGTAGGTGTAAGAGTTGAAAGTACATGAAATCCGTCCATGCATACCAGCAGCAGTTCAGTTGGAACAAAATTCGTTGGTTGGTAGACCTGGATGGAGGACAACCTAGTGTCACATAGCCTTCTTGCGGACAATAAGGCTAGAGTTCTGACGTAAAATAGTAAGAAATAGTTAAAACAAGAACACAGCTTTTTGGTTACAAGTTCTGTAGTTGGGCGATTCTGGTAATTTAAAAAAAGCTATATCCCATTGCTTGTTCATCGGGAGGTGGTGGCTGTATTTTGTCTGACAGAGAGTTTAAGAGATCCCACGAGCGATACGAAGATTCACATCTAATTTTCGTATTGTATTAGCTCGGACGAGCAAAGTGGAAGTTCGTATGCCCAATATTTTTCCGTATCGTGAAATTAGTGTTGTATCGTAAAGTGACAGTTTTCATATTGCACAAATACTTGAATTCATTCAATCTCGGTTTATTGTCTGCCGAAGACCTCAATATTGTTTTTCAAGTGTGATGTGCATCAGCTTGAAAGAAATGTGCTTTGTTATCGCTGTGGAAGGTAATTCTGCGATACGACGCCACTGATACGAACTTTCTGTAGTATCTGATGTGTCGTATCGTCACGAACTTTACTAAGTTTCTGTAAGAGATACGACGTCACATCTCAATACGAATTTTCGTAACTGGTTGCGCAGATGCTGGTGGGATAAAATACGACAGTCCACAATACAGAACTTCGTATCTTGAAACGCCCTCTTGGGAACTCTCTAATAATTGGACGGCATAAAATGTTATTTCATTTTGTTCGTGTTGTTTCATTTGTTTTTGTCAACTAGACTAGTTTTGTATAGCATTTCCCAGTCAAATTTAGTTTTTTCCCAATCAAATTGAAGGTAAGTACGTACTAGCATAAGGGCTGGTAAACACCTTGAATTTGATTTGAAAAACTCGAGATTTGATTGGGAAAAAACTAAATTTGTTTGTGGGAAAAGACTAAAGTTGACTGGGCAATTCTATATTTATTTATGTAAGAAGATTTGAACCACCTACCTTTTCCTCCTTTGATTTTCTACATTCTTTCCATCTACTCTTATGTTCTAAATAATGCCCTCTTCTTTCTCCTAGGTCTTTCTTGGTTGTTTATTTCATTCAATTACTATTTTTTGTAGTGCTTTGTATCATACTTACCTCTATAATTATACTAGCGTACAGTAGACTGACTTACTTTTTTTAATTTTTTTAATTCTCGTTTAGTGGGACCCCGGACTCTAATTGCCCCTGACCCTATTATTCAAGCAGATATTACCGTTCTAAATACTTCAGCGCTGTTTGAGATTTTTTGAAATATCTACTAATAATTTTGGAAGTATTTCTAGGGTCTTAAAGTGCTACCAATAAATTGTTTTAGACGAAAGGGAAATGCACCTGCCGGGGAGACTGTAGCCGCAAAATATGTTCGTGCAAGAAAAGCGATTTACCGTGCGATGACTCCTGTTCTTGCCCTGCGGATTCTTGTAAGAACAAAGTGAGTTGGATACGAAATTTGACTCACGTCGTTTAAGAGGTCGAGGATCCTCTCTTTGGTCATTCATATCCCATGTTCGGATCTCTTCTTCTGGACAGACTAATATGGATATGGAGGGGAATGAGGTATTTTGCATGTTGACCTCGAATCGAGACTCGTTACTCCTGAAGACCCGTGGGTATTTGATCGGTCCTCTCTTTTATTAGTGGTAGGCAATGGTTTATCCCAGTCAATTGTTTCCTCTTTTTTTCTTGAAGCTTATTGCTCAGGTTTAACAAAAATCAGGTCAAGGAAATGTTAACATAAAATCGGGAAAATATAAAATTAGGAATTTGAGAGGCGGGTTTGTCACGCAGAGGTTTTTCACTATCTCTATATTTATTGAAAGAAAGTAGTAGTATCCATACGGAAGAGAAGTTGATTGACTGATTCACTCCAATTTCGTTGCCGTAAAGAGAGTTATTCAAGTAGATAAAATTATCAGAGAAGGTTAAGTATCGCTTTATCGAATGATGAAAGGAACGTTAGACCTCGTATTAGACTGGACTGATGACAGAGATCACTATGGATACTATACCTAACCACTTCTACGAACTCACTAGGCTTCAAGTGTCGCGTCATGATGTAGAGAGAGGACCCACTCTTTTTCAACATCCATTGACTTTATTTCACATTTCCTTCCATATAGGTATTGCACCTTCTCCCACACTGTACATTCTTTTCTCCATTACTTGAACTTAACTATTGTAAGAATAAACTCATTTTTAAACCCACTGGAATACCCCATTAATTGATATGTAGTTGGAACAGATTCTCTGTAACACCTGCAGTTGGAACTCGGTCACATTGATAGTTCCACTACCTTCTACCAGTGTACTTGTGGTTATATTCCTGTGAAGTTCTTGTCTTGTCTAGTTTCATCTAGAACAAAGGAATAGAAGAAACCTTCTTCTATTTTTTCTGCAATTTACTTACTATCATCACCTTATGCTTGCATGTCCTATCCCTAAATGTACTAACAATCTTAAAAAGTGCCTAACGAATCTAACTCTATATCGAACTAGAAAGGAAAATAACATCAAAGGATCAATATTCAGGAAAACACTAAGGATGCTTGCTTTTGCTTAAAACTTCTTTTCTTCACCATTAACGTTTTTACCTGTCGTTCTCCCTGGTCGTTTTTGTGTACCCTAACGCCCTTTTGACACAGTTTCAACCAAACTAAATGCCCCCAATGTAGCCTCGATATTTTATAAGATACATACGAGTAATATACATACCTCTCTACATTTTGTACATAACTTACATTGACAATTTCATTTATCGAACAAAATTGTGTTCAAATCATTAATACTCATAGTGAAGTTTCTTATATTTTTCTCCCCCGATAACTGGTCTTTCATTAATTTCAGTCCAAGTTGGAGACAACCGAAAACAACCCCGAGAATGTCGCTCCCAAACGTTTGAGGTAAGATTTCAGAATCCATATTCATGATGGCATGATGGGATTCATGGCTATAAATAGTTTGTCCCCGTAAATATTACACTGTTTGCTTGGACGAGGCCTGCCACTCGGATGCAGTCAGGATCCATCAACCCGTACCCGCTCAGGTAATACAGAGTGTCTCACTTATGATCCGAAAAACTTCTCCGACGTGTTCTACAGGTAATTTCCAACAAAAAGTGTCCCCTAGCGTTTTTTTCTTAAACCGCTAAAAACCTGAGTTTTTTTACTTTTAAGATTTTCATCGTGTATTCGACCTTTGGTCACTGAAAAGGCCATAACTCCCTTGATATGAAGAGTAAAACCTTATCTGAGTACATCGTTGGAAAGAGCGTTGAATTACCCGTCTTCTCAGCCTCTAACAATAATTTTTAGCAGGGAAATTAAGGTTGAAAAATGAGCCCGAAAAGTTGATTTCGTCAAATCTTGAAAACTGCCTGTTTTTCAAACGCTCATTAGACCCCCCATAATTCTGGTGATAAGTTATAGCCTGTACGCCTAAAAAATGTGCAAAAGCCTCAGCTTCCCAACGGTATAGTAAGTTTTTATTGTTTAGAGGGAGCTTTTTTTGAGAAAATCGAGTTTTTATGCGAAAAAAACCTGTTTTAGAAGGAAATCGAGTGGAAATAGGGTGTTGACGACCTGACCATGACTTCAGGAGTAAAGTATCGTTTTCCAGTATTCGTTTTGAAATTTGTTCTGCTCGTAATATTTCTACACAAGTTGTTTAAAGTTACATATCGGCAGACACAAATAATATGTGCTCCTCAATAACTACTTGAAATGAAGTAGGCGGCCCCTACCGTAACGTGTCCAGCCGCACCACGAATCGTTGGCCCCTTTGGCTGTTGAGCTTCAGCCATGGTAGAGTGGTCTGTGACGCCAGATATTGCTTCCCTTCGTGTATCGCCACATACTCTATAAGTACGCGAATATAGTGTCCCAAAAATTAAAGTATAAGGCAAGCAATGAATCGAATCGAAAATCGTCCATAAAAAGATCGACACTGGCAAGTTGGGATCGATCTTAAAAATCGATTAATCGGACCAAAAAGATCGATCCGCTTCGACCTTCCATCCCTAGTATGTTACTTGTACAATATTCGATGTTTCCAAGTACTATGGACTGGGATTGTATACTTCATATTTTTTTTCTTCAACTAGCTATTTTTATTTACCTAACCTTTTAATTTTGGACAAATTGTGTTACAGATTCACTGATGATATGAAAGATGACGATCTGGTCCTAAACCCACGTAGGACTTTTGTTTTAGACATTCCTGACCCAGAGTTCGAACGTAATTGATTTTTTAAAATCTTGTTAGGTATGTACCATCCTCAATCTATGTATTCCTCTGTTGTATTTTTTACCCGACTGTTTTTATATTTTTAAACGATTTATTTTAGGGTTCGATCTTAATAAATTATAAAACTATTAACATTACATTTGATCTATTTTTCACTTTTTACGGTGATAATTCCACCCAAAGCAGCACTTATTGTCCTATGGCGGAAAAGTGTCGTCGAAAAGGGCGTCGTCTGTCATTGGCCAAACCAATCTAAGATTCCAACTGAACAAAATGAAACACAAAGCTCATCACTGTTCAGGCTCCTGATTAGTGAGAATATAATTAACTTGATTAATAAATTGATTCAAATAATTAATTATTGATTTACATTGATTGTTTTTTAATTAATTATTTAAATTATTCCTATTCTCACTGCTCTCAGTGCATTCTATTACGGCTAAGTTCTTTTAGTGTGACGTAGGAAAGGGTTTCTGAACAGCCTTCGGAATTCTGCCTGTTATTCAAACAGCTGAGATTTTATTCCAAGTTTTCTCCATACCAGAACGATAAACTATTTTTTCATGGAACATGCTTTAGCCATGTCCTAACTGTCCAAAAACGTTATAAAAAATTTCACAAAAATGCGACCCAAAGTTTAATTTCCAAGCTATTCACTCTATGAAGCTATAATGTAGTATGTAGCCTCTTAAGGACTTGTACTTGATGATGTATATGGCCAGAATCAGATGTGCGGCTCTTGAAGCCAATTTCTAGGCTATTCACTCTATGAAGCTACAATTTGGAATGTAGCCTCCTTAGGACTTGTACTTGATGACGCAAGTGCCCCAATCAGCTCTGCAGCTTATAAAGCTAATTTCTAAGGAAAGCTCTGAATTTATTACACATCACATCACATCTCACCCCGCCAATTTCCCCCTCCTTCAACACCCTTCAGGGGACTACTGGTACGTAGGTAAACAAAGTTGGTTGAAGTTTTCAGTTTGCCACTGTACCTTCACAACATAATATGAAGCAAACTAATAGAAGCATGTTCCATGTTTTTTAATTTTAGCCGATAGAGCTGAAGTAGAACTAACCGCCGAGTTTTTTTCTTTTTCATTGTATAAGGGGACCCGGACCGCTGTGTTATTTTGTATCTCACGTCGGTACACGTTACTCCTCTTCTATTCAACTTAGACCAACAATTTTTTTAAAACTTATTCTACTACACCTTGCCGACATTTTAGTTGTGATTCATACTTATACCTCAAAAACTTAATTATTGGCAGCATTTTTCCAAAAGGCCCTTTTTTTACCCCCTTCCGGCATCCTCAAAAATAGCCATTCCTAATAAATTACTGCAATGATTAACAAAAAAAAAAAAAAAAAAAAAAAAAAAACGAATAAAAGTTAGAGGGAATCCTAACGAACAAATCAAGACCAAATTTCATGTATTACTTCTGTAAAATACATGTTCCGATGTGTTTAAAACATCATGGTTTTCAGGAGATCGCAAAAAACCAAAAACTTCTCACTTCCCTCCTTGCACCACTGGCGAAATCTGTTGCCTGGACCCTCGATGGGGAATTTTCTATTTCCTAGGTTCATAGCTCCATGAGATTAGTTATCTATGTTTGTATGACTTCTTTGTGACAACCTTCTTTAGTGTTTCCAATATTGTGGAAGGTAAAAAGGTAACTTGACCGAGATTCAGGATGAAGGGGGAAAACACACCTGCCTGCAGAGATACTGCGAGGACCAGGACACCCTGGAATCAATTCCAAACTTATTGACAGAATGCCGGGAGCTCAGACCAGGAATCCTACAAATTGAGGAGGAGGAGGGCAAATCCATAATTGACGTCATTCGATCAGTAATCAAAGTCTCATCACCCATTTCATCCCTGCTCAACCTCCTACATTCATCCAATATACAAATATAACCCTTCAAAACACTAGCCATAGCCCCAAATCCATTCAGCCATATCATTCACGCTCAATCCCATCCGTCAAATCCATCCATACTAAATTACCTACACTCACCCAAATTCCCTCTCATAAAAGCATTCACATTCACAAAACGCCGCTACTAACTCATCTCATTCAGCATTGTAGAATCTATCAGTAAAAGTTAGTCCGAACACAAGCAATGATTGAGCAACGTCTAACAAAACTAGTGCCTGTCACGTATACAAGGCAACAAAATTGGAGATCATCATCATTGAGCGAGATGTTGACAAATCTTGTGCATGTTGTTATCTCTGTCTCCTTGATTTCGATTACCTAGTTACTTCTTACTTCCAGTAGTTTTTGTCACTAGAAATATCTGGTAACTATGCCTAGAAACGGCCCAGTTTAAGACAAGAAAAGATGTTTAAGTTTAAGACAAGAAAAAATGTTTACATCCCCAAGCTAAAAAAACAACCTCAGCCAAGAGCTCAGGAGAATCCTCAACGAGATCCCTCAACGCCTTCCACATCTCAAAAGGTTCCTCCTCCCAAGATCTCATCTCAAAAATTACGAGATTTATCTGACTAGTAGGTACAATAAGTTCAAAGCAATGTGATCTTGTGTGTGTCAGAAGCTGGAGGACCGATTTGTCGATGAAGAAGCGGATGCACTATCCTTCGACGCTGGAGGTTACTACGTTTGAAATTGAATAACTCGTGTTCTATCCATCCGAATTTAAAATTTCAAACTTGAGAACATCTATTGAATAATCTAGTTTATGAAACAATTAAAACAAGAAAATCGATTTTTTTAAAAATTTTGTATTCCAAAATTTGGAATACAAAGGCAGAAAAAATTTTATTTTCTCATAATAGATACGATAGTTACCCATTCAGCTCAAATTTTGTTTGGCTGACTTGAGGGAAATTGTTGAATAAAAATAATAAATTATTGCTGTCGCCAAAAGCTTTATCAACAACAATTATTAAAAATGAACTAAAAATAAAAAGTAAATAAAAAACTTAGGGAGAGTGGAAAGTAATACCCAATGAATTAGATACCATGAAAGTATTTTTATTCCATCATAACATTCTACTGCTCAGCAGCAATAACTACATATGGATAACAATATCAACAAGATTTGGTTTACCTAATTATATTTTATTTTGTACATCAGGTGGTAAGCATTCATTCTAATGATGAATAATCCTGTACCTTTTGAATGAACGACTTCAGAATGTTAGTGTATTCGGTCAAAACTTTATTGCGTTCAGCTATCTAAATGGGTTTTCAAGGGAAACTTGCACAAACAATAGTTAAGGAGTACCTACCAGATCACCCTAACAGTAAAATGTTTCTAATAAAAACACACCAATCCTGAACTGCTGATGGGTTCTTCCTGAAATGTTGTTTACACCTACAGTTGATACAAATCTTGTTAAATGTAGGAGAACAAATTCGAGTACTGCAATATGGGGTAACTTGGAACACGTGGGGTAACATTAGTGAATCACGTGTTTTTTTGTTTTCTTCTTCTCAAACCTCTGCGGAGGCTCAATTTTTATGTTGGATACCCCCAGCTGGAAATCGGCGAAAAACGTTATTGTTTGGGATTCGGGCAAAATGTTGCCTTGACCCCGATAAGCCGAAAATCAGAATCCCTTCCCAATGCAAATTATCTTCCCTTACCCGAACGTTAGAATCTCTTCCCAAT
>JAEMON010000013.1:13922330-13939602 GCA_030264115.1 Lygus lineolaris
CACGCCTCATTGAATGCGGCTGTTTCTTGTACTAAAATGTTGATAGTTAGTGGGATGAACAACAGAGAGCGTTGGAGACACTTTCAATCTGTTGTTCTCATATTTTTCGCAGTAACAAGTGGGGTCTAAGTGCCAAGTGTGAGCGCGGAAAAAAAGGTTTCAGTATGGCGGGTTCATTTCCACTTTGGAATACGCACTAAACGTGTTGAACGTGCTAAGTAGAAAACATCGTTCTCAGAAAAATCATTAACTCGGTAACGTGTTATCACGAATCTCTGGGTGAAAATGTGAAGAAGAAGAAGGGGTTGACATAAAATTGAGATAAAATGATTTTAAAAAAGCTACAACAACGTCCTCGGTATTTTGCTACCTTCCCGCCTAGGTTATAATATTTGATACTTGTTTACATATTTGAGTTTTTATTTACAAAAATGCTGATGAAGACCCAAAAACAAGTTGACGAAGTTGTGAAGAATACATCATTTATCATTTATTTCAAAAAGTACAGAGGACCTGGGTCCCACCGTGCGTACTTAAAAAAAGGAACAACTAAACAGTAACAGGCTTTTTTTTTTTAAATGTTTACTAATAATTCCAATAGCCCATAGCCGCACACCACTCACCCTTATACTAGAAGCAGCAAAGGAATTTGAGTGCTGAGGCATTATGAGATTTCTGGATCTATCCGATTTGGAATGTATGAACAGACCATCAAGATAACCCGGACGGATTCCCAAGTTGAATTTAAATATGAAGCAGACTATCTTCATAAGGTCTTCAACGCCGCAGCCAATCAGGGAGACATAGAAAGGGCTTATGTGCTCTCTACTTCGCACATTGCAAATAAACCTGATGCAGGAGTTACAATAGTTGATATCATTAACTCCAAATTTACTAAGAAGGAGGAAAAAATCTGGGAGGAAAGTCTCCAAGATCTTGAAGTGGTTTTGATGTCCAGATAAGGTGTTAACTTCAAACCAGGCTCAGTTGCTAAATCTCAATTGTGGGTCAATGACGTGCTCCCTAATATCGATGTAGACTGATTTAGACTTTCCTCCTGACTCCATTTCCATCCGTCAAACACGTCACAACGAAATTTAAACTTAAAAAAAGTCATCAACTTCAAACTCGTTTGTATACCACCATTTTGAATCTTCGTTAGGAAACTGATAAGGCAGATAACAGTTGCTGTCGATGTTTACCAAACCTTGGACTCAGTTAACAGTTGATAACGCACATTGATAACATCTTTGTGGCCAATTTTCTCCACGTTATCCAATTTCAACTCATTTAACTCATTAACACGTTGACAATGGCCAGACCGTGAATACCCCTATTTTCTTCCTACTATCAACTTATAAATAAGTTAATATAAAAGTAGTAGGGTATGAAGAACATATATGTACTGTAACGAGCCCTACAATCTGATGTGAAACACTTCCAAAAAATATTATATTTTCTGTTGTTAAGCTTGTTTCCCATGGGCCGGAACGATGTGGAATGTCCGGCTGCGGAACGTCCGTTCTGCAATCTGATTGGCGGAGAGCCTTCCAGACACACTTACTGGCGGATGCGGGAGACTGCGGAACGCCCGGACTCTGGATAGCCGAGCTGAATATTTTCCGGAGCGGAGCTGCGGGAGGCATCATAGATACCATGGATACCATCCATGAGCATCATGGCCGCTACATCCGCAGCTGTTTTCACCAGTTTGGCGTCGCGTTCCCATGGGAACCAAAAAATGCGGGGAAAACTTCTCCATGGGAACCGCGTGGCTTCCGCACGTCCGCACCCCCCTCCAGCACTTTTCCAGACGTTCGGCAGTCCGCATCGTTCCGGCCCATGGGAAGCAGGCTTTAGTATCATTGCCTTCCCACTCTAAATCCGGCAGTTTTCATTCAATAAATTGGATTCACCTCAAATAGCTCTACCTAATCGGTGCCAAGTTTGATCGTTGAAAGGGGCCCAACCTCGAAAAGGGGTGCTGAAAGAATATCTGAGTATGCATTTAGGGATAGGTACCTCTTTGAACGTTTGATATGGCTTGACGACTAGGTATGACCAGTACTGTTGAACTCTCCAGTTGTTTTTGCTAGGAGGATAATCAGGATGAGTGGCTGATTTGCTGACGACAGCTATGACCTGCTTTTCGCTATCCACCAAGAACCTCCTCTTATAGACGTAATCCCTGTTACTAAACAGTCTCTGAAAAAGTTAATACAATATTACCATCAATGTTATGATCATTAGCATATGGACGATCAGAGAATCTTTGCCAGGAAGATCAGGGAAAATTCAATAGCGTCACGTTAAGCAGAGTTTACACAACATTCTCAATAAATTGACGTCAGTAATCAAGACATCCATAGCAAGATAAATAAATGATGTCGTACCGGCCACTTGGATACCCAGTAAATAAGATCCGAGTTGGATGAAGGTTCAGACTCAACGATTTCCAACTTCAAAACGTGTTGGTCCCACGTTTTCCGAGTTTCGAGATCCAAATAGGCTTGGAGGAAACTGAGCGCCTTCACGTCATCAAAATAGCCGTAGACTAGAATGAAAATCAAAACGTTATAAGAATGCATCTCCTGTCTGTTGATTCAGTAAATTACTAGTAATACTAGTAGTACTGTTCCTGCAAACCGAACTAATCAAACCATTCAGGCCCCCAGCAGTTCATCTTCCCTCTAGCGGCCACTGTTTGAACAATCGTTTACCCACTGCCACTCCAGTGCTGAGCTCGTCAGGGTCTTTCCGATGGTACAAAATTTCAGAAGTGCATTTTATGAGATGTACCAGTGTTCTTCCCAACGTGCGATTCCTTCACACACTAACACACACTCCAAAGACCTCTGGGGAAAGGCATTGATAACTGAAGAGACAACAAATACACTCAGTTATCGAATGGTAGAAGTAACTGAGATGTTGAATGGAGAGATTCTCAACTGTGGTGTGAGCGACCTGTTTTTGAGCGTTTCCCGTTTCGCCCTAAGCAAGAGAGTACTATTTTGTTGTTTTTTACAACCGGGATTGATGGAGCTTCTATGTGTCCTTCCTAGAAGAAGCTAACTTGCAAGGATCCAGCCCCTTAGAACCACGATATAAGCAGAAAAATATGTGTTCTTCAGGAATCAGAATTAAACTAGAACAAGGATCACCCAGCAACACCCTTCAAAAGACGGTTAGGAACAAAAATTCGTTGAGCTACCTTTATAACAGCACAGCGTGTTGCTCTGGGTTTCCGACGTCTGCTTCTTCCATATTGTCAGGTTACCCATACTGACGAACGGCTTCCAGCAGGACTCTGACCAGAGGAACGTTGCAAGAGCTGAAAACGTAATAACAATATGTAGGTACCTAATTAAAATAAAAACTTAAACACAAATCACACCTACCAACAACAAAAATTAAAAAAAAAGCTGTAAATTGCCGCATTTTGAGGCCATATCACACGAGTGTCTTTTTAACCTTTTTTGTGGCTGGAAGTTGAGGAGAAATTCATCCTGAAATCTTCAGATCCAGCGCATTTTGTTGACCAGCGGTTCTATAGTAGGTATGGGAATTCAAACGTCACTACATGATTGAGGTGTCAGGTGTTATTAAAACTGCCCGCTGAGCAGTGTCCAAAACTCGAGCGACGCCTACCACATACCGTGGTAGGCAATCTGCAGAATTCTCCATTTACACAGGGGAAATAGGAAAAATTCAGTTTTCAGTAAATGTTTTGGAGGATACAGACATTATGTATTCCCACTTTGTACCACTCTTCAACTATTCCAGAGAACTTTTGCATTGTTTCCTGTCTTAATTGTCTGTATATTTTATTTTCCCACCAGATAACATTTTTTCCAAAGGTTCCCTACCCTGTCTTCTTGTTTCTTTTCAAGATCTTCTGCAATGAATTATTACCAATCTTACAATATTCCGCCCGAAAATAATATCAAATAACGTAGGACTAGTGTAGTGGTGCCTTCAAAACGGTAGGCCATCTGCCGAAACAGTATCAAACACCAAGGCAAAGAGGTCACAAACCCACTGGGGTGAGGGCCCTTACATTCTGTTCCTACTTCCATGTCCATAATTCAATCCTTTCCAAGACATGTCTGTCAGCTTTATTTTCAGTAGTTCTGAATGGTAGGTACCGGCTGGGTAGGTACTTTAAGCTGAACTTAAGGTTGAGCTATGTTAATCTTTAAGAAAATAATAAAAACACCTTTTCTTCATTTGACGCTATGCATTTCGAGCAGTCTTATACTTCTCCACTCTTCGTCAGTCATAAAATTCACGGGGGGATGACGGGCGACAGTAGGGGTGGTCCCACTCCTACTAATCAGAACTGATCATAGTCGGCCAGCTTATAGAAATATCTAGAAAAAAAAGCTTCATTTTCCGCGCAAAATGGAGTTTGAAAAAATTAGAGCATATTTCTAAATCTGCCCAAGGCCTGAAAGAAAGCTCCGCTAGAATGCGACACCGTGATGAGGAGAGGGAGGGGGAGGGGTTGACCAAGGAAAAAAGCTCATTCTTCCTCTTCAACTTTGAGCTGAAAAAAATCTCTCAAAAAAGCTGGAAAACTGCTTGTGTGATTTACGACCTTAACGGTTTATTCTTTGCCATCTAAATAGATCTGTCACCCGGAGTTTTTCTTCTGTGTAGATCACTGTTGTTTTGGACTCGTTCAAACTGTTTAAAACCCCAAAGTTTAAAATGGAAAGCTTCACAATAATTCATGTTACAACAAAACTACCTACTGAGCATGCGACAACAAAGAATACATTTTGCAATTCTTTGGTTTCTTCAGGAAAAACTTACCAGTATTGTGATTGTTGGGAAGGTGATCAAATTCAGCAACGTCGCAACAGAAAATTGGAAACAAAAAAGATGGATTAGGGTTCACAATAAATTTGGATTCAAAATTAGAATAGAATGACTAAACAGGTAGAGCTATCTAATAACAGAAATAACAACATTTTTGCATTTCAACGATGAAAGTCTTTCATCAGTGGGAATAAAATGTATTTAATACATCCGTTGAATATAGACTGCACGTCAAACTTAATATTTCCATCAATTGGGTTTAGGATCCAAATAGTTCAATAATGCTGGAATTATAATATGCACCTTCTAACGTTGCATTAACAGGCATCGCATCACTACATGGGTAGTTTTCAGCGTCCATGCTATCCTTTTTGAGGCGGTGACAAACATCAATGTCATCTATGTGGCTGGAACAACAACTCTAGATTATTGTTTGTAGGTAGCCATTGTGGTACACTTTATGGGTTGAGGGTGGAAATAAATTGGCTTCTTCCATATGTTGAAGGTCAGTTTACTTGTATACGTCCAACATGTTTCGCAGTCACTACTGCCTCTTCAGGGACTTCTTAAGTTGGTTGTGCGGGCTGGTCCGCCTTAGTCGTTATTGAGGGGTGAATTGCTTTTAGAAGGTCCTAAAATATATGATTACGCCCAGTGGTCGAGCCGGAAAATATAAAGTTAGATGCATTTTTCTTAAAAAATGTGAAATTCGGAAGTAGCATGTTTCAGAGGAAAAGAAAAGATGGATACTGCTACTCGTATTTCTGAAACATGCTACTTCCGAATTTCACATTTTTAAAGATAAATGCATCTAACTTTATTTATTTTCCGGCTCGACCACTGGGCGTAATCATATATTTTAGGACCTCCTAAAGGAAATTCACCCCTCAATAACGACTAAGGCGGACCAGCCCGCACAACCAACTTAAGAAGTCCCTGAAGAGGCAGTAGTGACTGCGAAACATGTTGGACGTATACGAGTAAACTGACCTTCAACATATGGAAGAAGCCAATTTATTTCCACCCTCAACCCATAAAGTAAACTTGATAACGATTGATAACGGCGAATTTGCAATACCTACTTGAGTTAGAAGCCATTTTGGAGGACAATGGGTAATCGTAGTTAAGCCAGCTTTAAGTAGCCTCGATGTGGCTATCGGTTATCAAGTTTACGTTAGGTAATACTACGATGAAAATCACATAATATGGGATGAACGATGATCCACTAGCTAAATATTGAATGGAGCACAGTTTGCAAGAAATGATCATACGGACACCCCTAAAGAACTTGAGAGTTTAAATGTTGAATTTCTTCGCCATCTCCGTTTCAGGGTAGGGATGGAACATCAATGTCAATACGTATCGATCATTGAACTTTGATGGTGAAAAATATCAGAACCTCCACTATCGATGTTGAAATATACTGAAGCAGCCCTCACCACCAAATCTTAATGGATACCTTCGATACATAATTCATTGATGAATTTGTTCCGAAGCGAATTCGAATGTATTCAAGATTCTAGAAATATTTCCAGCTTTCACCTACTCGGTCTAAAACTATTTCAGACTCAAATTAGCATGCTTTCCTATCATTTTTGAAACATCAATGTTGATTTTTCGAACATCGATCATCGATGATATTAAAGTTTTTTCATATTAAACATAATTAAACATGATCGATGATATTAAAGTTTTTTCATATTAAACATAATTAAACATATTAAAGTTTTTCCAATGAAAAAGTTTGATAATACCGACTAACGCAACATTGATGGTAAAACATTGAACATCGTAGCTAAAACATCGAATATCTACGTTCTGTCCTTATTTCAGGGCAGTCGATAATTTTATTGGCGGTCACAAATGAATAAAGTTTCCGTAAAAAACAAAACCCACCTTGTCATTTCATCATCCTTGATCCGTTCCTTCGCCCAATTGAATTTGAGGACAGTAGCTGACAAAGAAATGGCAACAGCTTTGGAATAATGAGCGAAATATCGCTGGAACATCTGCAAGCACCTCCATAGAGTTCTGTGTTCACCGAGCCTGGAGTAGAGTATCAACAGCTGCAAACCACGACGGACCCTGAAAATGTATTTTTTCATCATAACCGTACGTAAAACTACATTCCGCATAACCTCCCAAATTGCTTTTGTTCAGTTTATCTCAGTTCAAATTCGTTTCTTGATTTTTCCGGGGATGGAATATTTGTCAGAATCTTCCCAAGGAAGGTATTAGGTAACTTCGTTTTCCAGCTCCCAAAGACTTCCAACAAGAGGCGTTCCAACAAGACTTCCGCTCTTTCCAACTCTATGGGTTGAGTTTTTAAATGGATGTTCTATAACTTCAGCCCTTAGCAAAAGCCGCCATGTTTTGCTCGTGAGGTGTTCTGTGAGAAAGCAACATTGGCAAAAGCAAGCTTGTCACCTCGGGAGGTGGTGAGATTTGTCGGGATGAGGTTAGGTGAATGAATCAAGTGTTCTTGGATTATTATCATTAACTGGAGTGAGTTTAAACATCAACTATCGTGCTTTCTTTCTTTCTCCTTGACATTTAAAATTGATACATTGTTTCCAATCGATGCATATAGTGCCAAGAGCTATCGTTGGTAGTCCTTTGAACCAAGTTCCTTTACAACTGTTGTTACAAAAGACAACAGTTGTTCTGACTTACCAACAGTAGTTTTCAAGATTGTGATAATGGGGAGTTCCGGTGGGTTGTAATTTTCCATTTTCGACTTAAAATTCGGATTCAGCACCCTTGAAAACCTCATACTCCTCACTTTCAGCTCAAAATGTTCATTAAGTTGGCTGTAAAACGGTTGAGAAGATCACGAGTGATGAGTGGAGGGTGGCCTCGAGGCTGGCGCAGGGTGGGTGACGTCATCTGTATCTTTTCAACAGACGTTTTTGCTCACTTCCAATCATCGGTTACCTACCCCACATAGAACAACTTTTTGGAAAGCTCTCACTGAAATCTTTCAGTTTAACGAATAAAATGGAATAGTCGGAATTGCCCATTTTAAGTTACAGAACACCCCCCCCCCACAGCCCACTCTGAGGGTAGCTCCAAAAAGTTTGTAGGAATAAACCTTTGACCTGCGTAGACAGGTGATACGTATTCAAAATGCGCATGCGCGGGTTTCTGAGCTCCTGCTGCGGGAGCTTCCAACAAAAATGTGAAGCTCGCGAGAGCAGCACTGAGGGCAACCCCAAAGAGCAATCATGTTTGTTGGAACAAAGAGCTTGTGACCCTAAAAGCTTGTAGGAACACGTTTTTCGAGCCCTCGAGAGCTCCTACAACAGATTGTAGGAACTGGCCCAATATTTCTAGCCCCCCTCCCCCCTTAATATTTATAGTGAAATGATGCTAGTACCTACATAATACTCCATATATTCTTCTTCCATGTAAGTACCAATATGAAAATTGTCTCAAAACTTTGTGTTTTTAATATGATGTAGGTACCTACTTATGAAGCCTGGTATTCTGGGGTTACTTTCAGAGAGCATAATTTTACTAGGAGACTCCTTCTCCCACGGTACCTACTCATCCTTTTCAAGTGGTCCACTCAGACGATATCAATTTACTACTGAGGCGGAGATAACCCACACAAATAGAAAAAAGAGGAAGTAAATTAAATCTTCCAGGAAAAAAATTCCCGACTCGACTTTTATTGACGTTGGAAATCTGCCCGGAAAAAGAGACAGGACAAAAAAGTAGGAGCAGTAGCAGATCAACCCCACCGGCCCACCAGTAAATGCGTACGTCAATGCGGCAAAACGTGTTCATACCGAAATCTTACCAACCTGCATCTTGTAACCTACATTCCTCATTCCACTGCATAAACCTCATGCACGGACGACCCAGGGTAAAATTTAAATAATTGCCAAAACTTTGTGAAATCCTTATCGAAGGGCTTTCACTTTGTGCTTATAGGATGAATTACTCAACTTCTTATAGTAAGTTAAAATACTGACCTGTAAGCGACGACAAACTCAATCTGGGCACGACAGTTCCTAACGACGCAGACGGAGCTGCTTTTGAAGAACTTGGGGCATTTCCTCTGCCACGACGAAAAACTTCGCACTCGGAGGGTATTCGTCGAGAGACTCGCGAACGACGATCGAGCCAGGGACAGCATTTCGATGGAATCATTGCCAAAAACTGCAAGACATCCTCGAGTCACATGTCCACAAAACAGATATCGATTTAGGACACATCATCGTTAATGTCCTTAGCTTCTGTGTAGCACTCTCCTGTCACAAACAACGGTTACTTTTCGGCTCTAGAATCCGGGGAAAATTAATTTCATTGTGAATTTTTTGGGAGAAATAAACGGTGAAAAGTGGTGTTTTAGACTGCACTGCAGGGTGGGGGTGGACCGGATAAAAATTATCAGCTGTTTGTATAACCTCCATGAACTGTTACATAACAACAACATACTTTTATAGACAGTTAAAAGCGCTAGTATAGCTAATGGGGACAGCAACTTTGAATTTCCAAATTATGAAATATAATGAATACAGCGTACATTTCACGTTTTACATCGTCCATTTCAAAATTAATTACACATTTCAAAACCATTCCCAGTCCAAAATTCCGAAAAGTATTTGAAGGTAACACTGTGTTATCTCCCTCTCCTACTCGCCGCCCATTTTGGATTTTGAGTTGAGTTTTCACATTTCAGTCTGTGATAGCGTCCTGTCCGTTGTGGATTTCAATCGTCGCGTTCTTCAGCCGGCAAATAACTTTCTTCTTTGAACTTCTGGTTTCGGTGCATGGATAATTGATCCTGCTGTACGACAAATTGTATTGAGGTATGTAACGAAATATTCCTATTTCAATCTTACATTTTTAGCTAAGTAAGTTGTTGATCCACAACTTCATCACAAAACCACCTGCTGCAGTCCACCACCACAACTATCTCTTCAACTCAGCAGCAGCAGTGAAAACCGGGAGCTTGAATTTACGAAGAAAATTAGTTTCCAAGATAGGTATTCTTGTTTCTATTTTACCCGAAGATCGGACTAGGTACCTACTGAGTAGGTAGATGTGTGTATGGCTAAAAATGCCGTTGTTCTCCAATGTCTACGGAACAAATCACAAATGATCAGGATGATGGATCCGATTTCTACTGTCACTGTCAGGTTGGGTTGTCTCTGTTACTCTGTGGGTATGTATATAACGAGTCGATTTCGATACCAACTGATTCCGGTAGGCTAGAATATCCTCGGTTGAACCAGCTAGCAAGTTCTTTTACGTTTGAGACCATGGGCTTGTTTCCAAGAAAGGAAGCATAATATCGAAGGTCAAACTCTTTTCGCTCATAGGAGCAAATGAGCGAAAATGGCATTGTTTTGCGTAATTATGGATTCGGATTAAATAGGTAGTATTTATATAATATGAACTAATATTCTTAATTAAAAAAACTCGATGAATGTTAGTAGGTATATAGTTTATTAAGTATATCGCGTTTTCATTTTATTACATTATTTTTTATTATTTTATTTATTTATTGTATTTATTTATTTATTTTCTTTCTCACTTACACAAGGTAGGAAGCCAAGAAAAAAAAATGGTGACCCCCATAATCAACATTTCCCTTGTTCCTTTTTGCGTTTCAAAGCTTTCTGATCAGTTCAGTGTCCCCATGCAGTACAAATACGAGCGCACACGTTAATTTCCTGAAACTTCAATTACTCAGTTCCTAATGGACAGACATCGCTCAAATTCGGAGGGAAGTTGGACGCTGGCTCCAAGACGATTGTGTCATGAATTTCGTCGTGATTGAATTAGTTTTAGCCACTGCGCATGCGCAAACTTATAATTTTTTGTCACAGGCGAAACTCCGGAATTAGTCGACCGTTTTCGGTGAAAGTTTCTGGGCGGTTTCTTATTTATTTCATCACCGTCGGACCACTAGCAGCTATCGCGCAAGCGTAAAAGTCAATTTTCCTGAAACAACGTTTCTCAGGACCGATTTTGTTCAAATTCGAAGGGGTAGCAGAAGGTTTTCCTGTATTCAACTCACCCCTCCTTCTCTGCGAACAGGATTCCAGTTTTTATCAGTAGTCATGTACGTAGTACTGTGGTGATAAAATACTGGTCGGACATGCGGACCCCTCCATACCTTAATTATTTGGGACTTTTTAGAGGGTGTGCCTACCTGTTATAGCACACAGGGTACGTCTGAGGGTGGTAAGAACTAGTATAATCTGGTGTTAATTTATAAGGGCAATTTTATTCAGCATTGCGTTCATAATCAAATCCGCTACCTATACCTGTAAGTACGTCTAATTTATCAACAGTAAGGTATATCTATGCCCTACTTGGATACCGATATTATGATGTAGGATGCCCAGTCGTCCTATGTCGCCAGTGAGGAAAAAGATGCCACCGTCGCTATATATCCGAGTGCCATAAGCCGCTGTTATATCTGAGTGATCCACTCCCAACACCGAAACTGCGGGCAAAAAGAAAGGCACCTCAGGCACCAACTCTCCAAATGAAAGAACTCCTCATCCCCCTGTACATTTATTCGTACTTACCCCCATTCACGGGGATGAAACACCTGGTGTGGCTGTATCGCCCAGAAGGAGATACCGATCGATTCAGTTCGAACAGATTTCCAACGGCATCCCTAGGCAGTGAGTGAGTAGTTGGAACTTACCGAAATTATCGGTGTTGAATATTATTCACGAGAGTATGCTCAGATGGCTCTGCGCAACTAAAATATTCGGTCTCAACTTGGACCGCCGCTAGTTGGAACAGTCACAGAAGTTACATTTCCGATAGGTACCCATACAAACGTTTCGTATAGTACCTACTACTCGTAGTTTTGGTCCCTTTTTCACTATAGTCGCACTGTCATAATCATAACAATCGGGATCAAAAACTACCTACAGCAGTGATCTAACGACTCTACATTCAAACAAACGAAGCGAACAGTCAATCGAAAAAAATATATATAATCGATTTAGGGCAGCTCGATTCCTAGGTTTGGTAATTCTAATAGGAAAATTATAATGAATACCTTGCGAGTGTCAATAACGTCTTCGTTCAAGGAATTTCGACAGGGTAAAAATAGGCTGAGAGTGAAGAACTGATGTGCTAACACGTGTCCATTTCCATTGTTGGCGCCCTGCGATCGTGGGTGGTGCGTGGTGGGATATTCTGGCAAGTTTCTCTTCATACGTAAGCCGACCGGATTTCTAATGTGACAGAGCTTTAAAAGAAAAAAAAAACGGAATTTACCAAGGAAAACAAAATTACTTGAAACATGGAAAGTGCCTGCAATTTATCTTCAAAAAGTCAATTCATATTTTGTAGATAATTATGTAGGATGAACCAATCTATATCTACAGTTCACATCACGAAATTAGTCGGGTTGGAATCGGTAACAACAGACAGCATACCGGTATTATAGATATAGTATTATAGATATAGTACACACAGCGATCACAGGCGTTTTCTCCACAAAACACCTACAACCATAGGTACCTCAATCAAAGAACACACGAGAAAGGTTGTAGGGAAATAAATTCAGCCTCGAATGAGACCAACTGTAGCTCTGTAGGTATGTTCTTCCCATATTTTAAATTAATCTCAAAGTTTGTTGAATTTAGTTAGAATTTAGAAATGGCTTCAAAATGTAAGTTGTGCAAAGTTTTGAAAATAGTCTTCATAGAAATCCATTTTAGACCTCTCTAAAACGACTCCTTAACCCTTTAAGGGGGTTCCGCCAGTAGTGTGAAACATTTCTCCAACGTTTCTCAGCCAATAATCGATCAATTTCAAATCTGTTTTCGGCGTTCTTTCAATTTTTTAATTCTGCACTATCAAAAATTTAAATTTCAAAAATTTCACATTTTGATATCAATTTTAGAATTTTGAATTTGAAATTTTGATAGTGCGTTGCCCTGCAGAATTGAAAACTAGTAAGAATGCCGAAAACAGATTTGAAATTGAT
This sequence comes from Lygus lineolaris, assembly GCA_030264115.1. Classification (NCBI taxonomy): domain Eukaryota; kingdom Metazoa; phylum Arthropoda; class Insecta; order Hemiptera; family Miridae; genus Lygus; species Lygus lineolaris. The sequence goes on from JAEMON010000013.1 coordinate 13,935,121, forward strand.
CGATTATTGGCTGAGAAAAGTTGGAGAAATGTTTTAACGGTAAAATGGTAACGGGAGGAGGGGAAGGGGCGGTTACTTTTTTAAAACATACTGACATGAAGTAGTAAATAAGATTTGTAGTGTGAGTTAGTATAAACTCTATAATACCCGAGATTTGCGAATTTTTTATGACGGTTCACACTCTGGCCGGAACACCCTTAAGGCTTTGTGGTTCCTATGTTGACCACATGCTTTCCCCTGAAAGCGCAAAACAGATACGCAAAATACTAGGTTTGTGGTTCGAAATTTGACCACATCGATGTTTAGAATCACTATCCAGCTCTAATCGATTTTTTTTAGCTGCTCTATCGATTAGTAGCTTCAGAAGATTGAAATAATCGCTATTGTCAGCGCATTTGTTGCGTATATGTCTAACTAGGGAAGGTGGCTAACATTGGAACTGGAACCACATAACCTTTAAGGGAAAGTTCCTTCCTTCCTTTGGACCTTAAAGGGTTAAGTTCAACATTTTTCATAGATATGTAGGGCGGTGATTCACCAAGAACCGACCCCTCATTTCTCTTAGGATCCATTTAAAAAATCCGTGCCAACTACATTCTTCATAATTTTTGCCGTAGACTTCAGGATTCGCGTTTGCCACGTCCGCCAATAGTGACGCAACCTTTGTTTACCTCAATGGAAACCTCCTTTTTTATTTCAGATTCGGGTTCTACGCAAAATTTCGTGAAGAAATGACCTGACCCCTCACTCGAAAATTGGAGTGCGCAATTACGCTCCATATATCCTAAAAGCAAGAAATGGAGTTTTTTCGGTGTAGTAAACTATCAGATTAAAGTATCCGTATGTTAATATGCATTAATTAATATGTATATATTAATATAATATGTATGGTACATGATTTATGTTTTTTGTCACGCTGAATAACGTGATGTTGATTTCAAAATTCAAGCCTCGAAATTTCAAATTTTCATGGAAAAAAGAAAAAAACTGGGTTGCCCAATGTTTTTGACAAATCAAAAAAATAATGTCACTCGTGGTAGAAAGAATATCACCACGTTATTCAGCATGTAAAAAACATTAAAATCATGTATCATGATAGTTTACGATACCCAAAAAACTCGATACCTTGCTTTTGGAGCACATTTGGAAAGTAGGTAATTGCGCACGTTTTTGTTCTCTCCAATTTTAGAGAATCCGAATCTGAAATTGAAAAGAAGGGGGGTTTTCATTGAAGAAAAAACAAAGTTTGTGTCATTTGCTCCGCTTTTGGCTCAAGTGGAGAGTATTTTTTTTCCTGAAATCTATTGCAAATATGATGAAGAATGCCTTGGAACGGATTTTATACATGGATCTTAGGAGAAATTAAGGGAGTGTAAGTCCAGAGTTAGTGAATCACTCTGTATTTGTAGGTATATTTATGTATGTGTCATTCCTGATTCAGATGATATCTCAACCTAGGTGCTACGGTCTAAAAAAATCCAAAACAATTTCAAAATGTCAATATTATCAATTAAGAAGAAAGGTTGAGAACTTTTGGAGTACTCCAAGGGGTCAAATTTTGATGAGGGTCTAAAAACGTGTTTTTTGATGTTTTTGGCGTAAATTACTATCTTAAACATGACACATTATTTATGTTATTTTTGTGAATCAGCGCAAAATTTGCTATAAGAATCACCCACATTAGTTAAACTGATTCTTTGAAAATTCGTTCATCTACGCATGCTGCATGAATGGAACTTTTTTTCAAGTAATAAGGACGTGCTCTGGCAGGTATGAGGGGGGACACAAATAGGAGTGTGCGGCAATTAGAGTTAAATGGCCCTGCGAAAACGGGCGGCACCATCATTGTATCCTCATTGCCCCCTTCCTCCACTCAACAACCCTGAACCATCTCTTTTCTGCGGACAACAACTAGATTATTATTTCTCTTCTGTGTTGACAAAGTTGCGCTGAGGTTATTCAGAAGACCAAGACACCGAGGAAACGTCTGCCAAGTTGGGTGGGCACTAGGTATAGAATAGGGAATAATCATGAATTAAAAAAAAATTCTGAAAGATAGTGACTCAAAAGAAACTATCGTGAAGACGTAAGGCAAAAATAGTGTACCTAATCTGTAGTTTAGAAAATGTATTGTAATTTTTATTATTGTAATTTAGTGGGAAAGTGACGTTGAAAAGGGCGTCATCTGTCATTGGCCAATTCAGTCCAAGATGCCAACCGAACAAAACGAAACATAAATTCATCGGTGTTTGGGCTCCTGATTAGCGAGGATATAATTTACATAATTAATAAATTGATTGAATTAATTAATACTTAATAATCAATTTTTAATTAATTATTCAAATTATTCCTATTTTCACTGCTCTCAATGCGATCTCAGTGCATTCTTTTTCGGTTCAGTTCTTTTAGCGTGACGTAGGAAAAGGTTTCTCAAGAGCCTTCGGATTTCCGCCTGTAATTCAAACAGCTGAGATTTTATTCCAAGTTTTCTCCACACCCGAACGATTTTCTTCTTTGTATTGGCAGTGTATTTCATTCCAAATAATAATACGAAGGCAGAAAAAATGTGATTTTTTTCATACACGATAATTTCCCATTAGTTAGTGAAAATTTCAAGTATACGTATGGGCACTGGGCGGTACCTATTACAGCTCCGCCAGTCATCCACCAATTACCCTACGAATTTGAGGAACATCATCCATTTGAAACTCAAACCTGAGTTTCAGGAAATTTACGTTTGCCATGCGCAGACCACCATTGGACCTATGCCACGACATAGGGAACCATCTAGGGGCTAACCTGCACAATGCCTGAAAATGTCACCGAAATTGGTCGAATATATTTCTGGAGTTATGCTTAGGTATGGCAAAAAAACATCAAGTTTGCTCATTCGCATTAGCTATCACTGATCCAATCGTAACGAAATTCAATCGTCCAGACCCAGTCCCCAACTGCTCTCTGAATTTGAGCGAAATCTGTCAATGATTAACTGAGAAACCGTCTATGAACTGAGACGGCTATGAAATTTATAGGGGACTGTCGAGGGACTTAACCGCACTATCCCTAAAAATGCAACGAATTCAGACTATAAGTTGGTATTCAATTGGGCAAGGAATTGACCACAGGCAGGTTGTTCTGAATCAGAAAGTTTTGAAACGCAAAAATCAAGTGGAAATTTTGATTTTTGGAGGACAAATTTTTGGGCTTTGCCTAGGCCTTGTTTTTTGATGCTCGAATACCCCACCCCTACACACTTAGTGAGGAAGACAGAGGAATGATTTCACTTTGTCAACGTTCCCGTGGGAATGCGTCGAACGTCCGGTCATTTCTAGATAATGTTTAGGGCCTTCCGTTTATTTTTACTAATGAACCTGTCGATATAATCGTGGGGACCCCCCCCCCCCCCCCCCCCCCCCCCCCCCCCCCCCTTCTCAATCTACTTCTATCGGTCACCTTTCAGGACTACGGACGGACTTTTTAGGCTCGACCGTCGGAAAATCGGCCGAGGCCTTTTGTTTCCGGTTTCGCACTAATTGGGAAGACGACCTGATCCATATACATTTTTGACCGCCCTGAACACAATTCCGACGAGGAAAATAATCAAAATTTCAACTCCTTAGGCTGTTTTGTGGAGGAAGATGTTCATGGTGCAACTTAGGTAGCTTTCGGATTCAAGCTAGATTATCACTTTCGAGGGGGTGAAATTGTACTAATTGTACTGAGCTTAGTTTTTGTCAGAAAGTGGCCATTTTGGCCCACTGCGCCGTGAGGAAGTAGCAGTGTCGGTTTATGAACAGAAAGACACGGCGGTAAACTTCCCAGCTGTCGAGTGGAGGAAGATGTTCATCGTGTCACGTCACTTGTGTAACGTACATAGCTCTCGGAAACCAAAGAAAAGTTAGATATTGCGTCCTAATGATTTGATTTTTCCCATCAGTTATCAACGTAATAACGATATTGGGAAAAAATCGGACTACATCAGACCAACTAACAGATATTTTACGCTCTTTTTCAAGGGCCAATGGAGTCTTGTGTGCTGTGTACGACTCAAAATTTAATCCACCCAAGTGAATGTTCTCTAATCACATAAATTTCCCACCTCGATAATGACATGAGCATCGTCGAAAAGTTACATCTGGGTGGGCACACCCCTCATTCAATTTATTGCCTCTTTCACTATTCTGGGGAGTTGCGTGTTTTTCATGTTTTAGAAACGAAGGTGGGTGATTAATTAACGAAGGATTAATTTGATTAGCTACCTTGTTAAAAACGTAATTGAAAGGAAGATGCGTCAAACTGAACTCAGTGTGCATCAAATTAATTAATCAAAACACATTCCAGCTGTAATGATACCTAACGATATTATTGATACAATCTTCACGACTCCCGTAATATAAAATTAATCCACGTAAATCATATTTTTTAATAATGATTGGTGGATTTTGCTTCCGAGTCTACGAAGGTAGCGGAAACATTGTTTTC
>JAEMON010000013.1:13967139-13982189 GCA_030264115.1 Lygus lineolaris
ATTTCTATGAAATTCATAGTCGTTTTTACCACGAAAGTATGAACCCTCTTCTTCATTGGTTGAGAATGCTGGATCTTCCCCCGAAGAATACAGTTGTTGCGTTTTGTCTGCCGTTAGCTATAGGTACCTACCATGTCTAACGGTCATGCTCGCCCGAATATTCGCCAATGCTCGGAGTTTGCCGAAAACCCCGCACACACTTGCGGTGTTGGCTCTCAACCCTAGTACAACTCACTCTACACTAATTGGCCAATGCTCGCCGCCTTTGACTCGGGACAAAAAACCGCCATTTGAGCGAGCATCCCCGAGCACGAATATTCGCGAACATTCGGGCATTTGTCCCGCGGTTACACTTGCGGGACGAGTATTCGCGAATTTTCGGAGTTGGGCCCAACACCGCAAGTGTAACCGCGGCTTTACGTACTCCCCAGAATATTTTTTCTTGTTCCTACTTCCTATTCCTAATCATTTCTATGAAATTCACAGTCGTTTTTACTATGAAAGTATGAACCCTCTTCTTCATTGTTTGAGAATGCTGGATCTTCCCCCGAAGAATACAGTTGCGTTTTGTCTGCCGTTAGCTATAGATACCTATCATGTCTTCGGCTAGTGGGAGGAAAAAAGATGATGTGTGGGACAATTTTGAGGAGGTACCACCTTCGGGAACCGGGAACACACACGCTGTCATCGTGCTTGATGAGCGATCTTTAAAAACTTGTTTAAAACAGTTTTAAACAACCTAAAAAAACCTTTGTCTCACAGAGGAAAAAAAACGTTTCAAACTGTTTTAAACAAAAAAACTGTTTTTGTTTGTATTTAAATGAAAAAAAACTGTTTTTTTTTTTTTTTTTCAACCTTGGTATCTACGCAACACTGGTGAATCACTCTGCAATGAAAGGATTCAAAAGCCCAGTTTATTTTCTCCTGTGATCTCAGCTAGATAAATATTGAACGCTTTTGAGTAGACAACCACCATCTATGTAAAGTTCGAACCGTTTGTCAACAAAATTATGTCAAACAGGCGTAGGAAGTTATTGTAAGACAAGAATATTGTTATCTCCCTAACAAAAGGCCAATGTAGTGTGGGACGATATTATATCGGTGAAGCTATTCGAAGAAGAGAATACAAAATTATCGAATCTGAGATAGATAGGACCCTTTCTTTTGAGAGTTGAGGAGTCGTGGCCTCGAAATCTAAAGCTGGGTACGTACTTGTAACAAACTGCCGCTCCAGTCTTCCGAACCGAACATCGCTCCAAACGATTCGACGAACAAGACGTAACATCGCTCTGTATCAAATTTGATTCGGGAGGGCAATCAGATGAATCGACCACTCCTACTTCAATCATGGCATCCCAGCAGCAAGAGGCTACAGCACAAACGAACTAAATCATCGCGACGAAGTTGTGGAAACCCATTTCAATAAAAAGAAAACGGGGTTAAATAGAAAAACGTAGTCTATTTCCACGAAAATAATGAGTTTGAATGATGTAATTCCAAATCATATTTCACCATTAATAGGTTTATTCCTGCAATAGCTTGGTTTTGTCCCTTTTCATAATGTTACCCTCACCACTGTTTGAGCCCCCTTTCACTATGTCTGCCCTTGATGGGAATTGGTTATTCTCCCCGGCCCCCTTTCACCTCTCTCAGCTATTAGGGTTCAAGTTCCCTTCCAACCCTTTCACTTTCACTTTGCACGTGATTGGGTATTCATCTCAGCCCCTTCACTTTTGTCGACCAATGGGATTAAAGTTCCCTTTCTCCTGTGACTATATAAGCTGTGCTCATTCTGATGTACCTTCAGTTATTGTTTGTTACTGATGATGGCCTAACCTTCGAAATCGATTTAACTTGGAAACTCATTATTTTCGTGGAAATAGACTACGTTTTTCTATTTAACTCAGTTTTCTTTTTAGTGGCTGCAGCCGCGTACATTTTGATTTCTCATTTAACGAATCGCAAGAAGAGAAAACCGTGTTTGTGGATAACAAGCTTATTTGCAAACCGAGGACAATCTAGTGGAAGCAGCCTCTCGGCCAAGTTGAAGTTTCAGGAGATCAGTGGCCTACAAGAATTCTACCCTCATGCATCCGACGGATTTTGAATTCTTGCTACAAAAGATATGTCCGAAAAAGGCGAAACAGGAAACAACGTTTCCGTACAGAATAGGCTAGCTGTGACCTTGCGGTTTTTGGCCAGTTGGCTCTTTCACGAGCCTACAGTATCCGTTCGGGTTTTAGAAACAGGCAATCAATACAGAATAGGCTCTCTGTGACCCTGAGGTTTTTGGCCAGGTGACTCTTTCACGAGCCTACAGTATCTGTTAGGGTTTTTGAAACAGGCAATCAGTACAGAATAGGTTCGCTATGACCTTGTAGTTTTTGGCCAGGTGACTCTTTCGCGAGCCTACAGTATCTGTCAGGGTTTATGAAACAGGCAATCAGTACAGAATAGGCTCCCTCTGACCGTGTGGTTTTTGGCCAGGTGACTCTTTCACGAACTTGCAGTATCTCACAGGGTTTTTGAAACAGGCAATCAGTACAGAATAGGCTCACTCTGACCTTGTGGTTTTTGGCCAGGTGCCTTCTGTACTCTAAAAGTCCATTGATGATTTGACACTTGGATGCACCATCGGCGTTGTTGCTGAAAAGCTTGTCAGCCATTTAAACCTTAGCTTTCCTTTCTGTTGGGGCCTATCCACAGAAATAGGTAGAAGAATTAAATTACCAGCAGCAACCATTATGGTACCTACCTCCCGACCTACATTTCCCCTGCGTTGAATTCCAGATATGTACCTACATCTCTCTCCCATCCAAACTCAAAAATGTGCGGAAAATTTACCTACTTCACGGGTTAACCCAAAATTATTTTGAAGTCCTAAGCATTAAAAATAACACTGGTTTTCAACAAAGTGAAATCAGGAACGTATGTAGAAAGAAAACGTTAATATTTAGATAGGAGGTACCAATCGTCTTCAAATAGATGACAAATTCTACGCGATGACGAATTTTACGATTTTTACTGAGTAAAAAACATGGGAGAAGGTACTCGGAACAGTGATTGATCATGGTGATTGATAAAATATCAGTAGTTTCCCAGCTTCCCGTTTTAAAAACATTGTAAACTTGAATTATAGTTTTTAAAAAACCTCAACCAGAGGGCGTGACCTTGATTTTCATATTCCTCCTTTGCTTTTTCTTCCTGGGCGTACGGGTTTTCTTACAGAAACCCTGCCTCGAGCCACTTTGTCTTTTATGAAGCTAGCTATATTTTCATCAGTCATTGAGGATTTAATGGCACTTGTTTCCCTCTTCGATCTTTGTAGAGATTTCAAATCGAGGACCGGATTCTTGATCAACTTCTTCTTTAATACAGATGAATACCTTTAAAAAATAACAATGATTTGGGGTACATAGAGGTGGATGAAAGTAGCTCATGTGTGGGGCACTAGTTTGCTCCTTGAAATGAGTAGTTACTCCACTAGTTGTGGAATAAAAAGGAGTAGTTAATCTAGTAGTTGTGGAATGAAAGGAGTAGTTACTCTAGTAGTTGTGGAATGAAAGGAGTAGTTACTCCAGTAGTTTTGGAATGAAAGGAGTAGTTACTCTAGTAGTTGTGGAATGAAAGGAGTAATTACTTAAGTAGTTGTGGAATGAATGAAGTAGTAGTTACTCTAGTTGTTGTGGAATGAAATGAGTAGTTACTTTAGTAGTTGTGGAATGAAAGGAATAGTTACTCTAGTAGTTGTGGAATGAAAGGAGTAATTACTTTAGTAGTTGTGGAATAAAAGAAGTAGTAGTTACTCTAGTTGTTGTAGAATGAAAGGAGTAGTTAATCTAGTAGTTGTGGAATGAAAGGAGTAGTTACTCTAGTAGTTGTGGAATGAAAGGAGTAGTTACTCCAGTAGTTGTGGAATGAAAGGAGTAATTACTTTAGTAGTTGTAGAATGAAAGGAGTAGTTACTCTAGTAGTTCTGGAATGAAAGGATTAGGTACTCTACTTGAAAATTGGGTCACAGTATGAAAAGTACGGGATAAAAAGGGATTGTACTAGGTACCTGTCATTTCAATTCTTTTGTAATGAAGTGTTTCATAGGTTTCAACAAGTCGATTGCATGATACACTAGTTGTGCATTACGTCGCTAGAATTTCATATTTGCATTAAAATGGGAGGGGGGTCTTTTTGAGTGCTGCGGTATTCTCGTTGATCATAGATTTTGGATTGCTGTTCAGTTTTGAGACGATTTTCTATCCAAAGGGACGTCCCCTGAAATGCACGCATTACTAATCTATATGTTTGTTTTTTTCTTGATTCCCACGCTATTATCGTGTCATTTTGAGATGAACGTTCCCAAATTGTTCATGTTGGAGAGGTTACAGCATTGTTTTCCCCTCTGCCAAACCTTAAGAAAGGTAAGGCGTATGTGACGGTTTGAACCCCTTGAGTACTGGTGATTGATTAATCGGATTAGCTCGGAGGTGATGCAGGGCTGTTGGGTAAGACCTGATTAACCTAATCAATCGGGAGTCTACCAGTCGAAATGACATGGTAAAATGCCTTTACTTTCACACCTATCTACCAATATCCAGTAGGGGTCCTTTTGAGCAATCCTTATTGTGATAACAAGGTGCTCGTGGAAGGATCTGCTCACCTTTGCCTAATCTGCACTCTATTCCTGGAGGGCATCTCATTAGATATGTGACACCACTTGGATTCCCCGTATTTCTTCACTAGCGCCAGCAAGAGTTCGTCCTCTTCAATAGACCATGCACCAGTGTTTTGATCCATGCTCGTCTTTAAAGCTTTAAATCGCTCTCTGAGTTGAAACACACTTCGATTTCCAAACACTGATGCTATCTTTTCTGGAATGCGACAGTTTCTTAAGTTGTTCAACAAGGTCATAGAGCCACGCACGAAGAGACACGGAGGACAAAGATAGTTTGACTTGTCATAACTGGGTAAGGGCACGAGTTATCAGGGTATGCAAGAGCTTCCCTACCTACTACAGTGTATCAGATCAGAAAAATAAGTTGATAAGACATCATTTATCTGAGCAATTAATCTGTACCTGTCATCCACAGCATCCAACGACCATGTGAACCCACATTCTCAGCATAGAAATACTCTAGCCAGTCTCAAGCATGAGTTACAGAGTTACTGTCACTCATTCTCATTAATATTATTAAAATATATTCCTTCTTCGAGAAACCTCAAACAATTACGACGCTAGAATCAAGTTTGAATGAAAAACTCATACCATACCTACCTATTTTCGTGAGTTTCTTACCAAAATCACATCCAAATTTATCGACACAGTACAACAGGAGAGCTTCTTCGTTTTCTGTAAAGCGCCCTCGTTTAATCCCAGGATTGATTTTATACCAGCGGGTAATGCATTGCTGCATGGTTCTGTCCTCCACGTAGTAAATCACTTTTCTCCACAATATTTCAGTGCCTATCGTGGAAGCCTTGATCACTCCAAGTAGATGATCGTCCTCTTGCTTCGACCATGCACCATTGGTGTACAATAGATCGCCATAGGTCGACAGGAAACGAGTGAACGCCAAGAATCCCGTCACGCATCCTCCAATGTCGTGGGCTATGTCCTCCCAACACTGGAAACGGTATCGAATTGCAAGCTCTTTCAACGACTGCAGACGCTGTTTCGTCCAGCCCTTGAATTTGTATTGTGGTTTCAATACAATGTTCCATATACCTGAATGTAGGTACATCCGGCTCATCAAGAATAACATTACTGTGATAACTTAGGCCTAGACATATCTTAGATTAGATAATGGGTGATGCACCTGAGTTAATGAAAATTTCACCATTGTGCATCTAGCATGAAAAGCTAAACATCAATGTTGCTATCGATCTACATATATCGACGTAGCACAATCAATGGTCCAGTAGGCGGGTTTACACGATACGATAAATCGTAACGATGTGGTTGCTCCACAGAGTAACGGAGACAACTTGGGTTGCTCCATCTTATCGTACCAACAAATTGAAAGAGTTGAGTACTGTTTAAACGCTACGATAAATACGGAAACGTCAAGAGCTATCGTCCCAAGACAAGCTTCTGCCATGGAGGAAGAGGTGTTGTGTGTTGCGAGAAAAGTGAAAAATTGCGAAAACCAAGAACAAAGTGGAGCTACGGGTGGCTGCTAAAGAGAAGGGAATTTAAAAATCATTTAAAAAGTTCATGGTGATTAAAAAATATTCCTTTTCATCAAAATATTCATCCGAAATGACAAAAAAGGACAACGAACGAACGAGATGCAATGGCAAACTGAGTGAAATCGTAGCGAGAAATGCCTAGCACTGTTTACATGTTCAAACATATTGTTGCAATTCGCAGAAATCGAAGCCTGGCAGCATCAACTGTCCAACCCAACACATCGCTACGATGTCCTGTTTACACGCTTTGAGAAATCGTAACAAGTCAGTCGTTACCTACGATAAATTGCTACGATTTATAGTAGCGTGTGAATCTGCCTTTATATAACAGCCCTGATAATATCGAGGAAACGTGGACCATCGAACCAAAACATAGATGTTTCGATGTTCCCTTATCCCTCTTCCATTCGTCTATACAGGGTGATTCAGGACGGAAGCGAAAATTTTGGGTGAAACCAGACACAAAATGGGGTAGAATGCCACCAACCGCACCTTTCTATCTCAATCCGTTCCCAAGATATGATTTTTTAAATTTTTTTCCAGAAAACCACGTTTTTTGCCATAAAACCCACGTTTCTTCACTTTGAAACAATTTCTTTCCACTTTTGACCACATTTTCGGATTCAGCGTTAAATGTTCTATTCATAATCATTCATAATCAAAAACGAACGAGAAAGCTCTGAAACGTAAAAAGCAAGTGGAAATTTTGATTTTGGAGGACAAAAATTTTTTTAATTTCTTGCACGAATACATAGCTTCCTACCTTCGGTAGTGAGAAAGCAAAAAAATAATTTCACTTTAAAACAATTGGTGAATATTTCAACGAAATTGGTAGAATAGTTTTGGAGTTAGGAGCATGCCTATAAATAAATTTAAATAAATTCCAAATTTGCGCATGAGCAATAGCCATTACTTGTCCAATTGATGCGAAATTCATAGGTAATTGTCTTGGAGTCAGCCCTCAACTACCCTCCAAAATTGAGCGAAATCCGTCCATTAGGAACTAAGAAATCGTAGTTTCAGGATATTTACGTTAGCGCGTGCGCACACGCTAGTAGTGGTCCGATGGCGGTGAAATTCATAGGGAACCTCTAGGGTGTAACTCGCGTAACCCCTTGAAATTTCACCGGAAATGGTTGAGTAGTTCCGGAGATACGCCTATGACAACAAATTTCAAGTTTGCGCTTGCGCAGTAGCTATTATTGATCCAATCGTGACGAAATTCACAGGTTATCGTCTTGGAGTCATTCCACAACTACCCTGCAAATTTGAGCGAAATAGGTCAATTAAGAACTGAGATACAGGGGTTTCAGGAAATTCACGTTTGCGCATGCGCTCACGCTACTAGTGCTCCGATGGAGATGAAATTGATAGGGGACCGTCACGGAGCTAACCCGCCCAATCCCTGAAAATTTCATCAAATTCGGACCACATCTTCATATAGTTGCCTGGGACAAGGAATTGACCACAGACAGACAGACAGACGCGGAACCAAAATTGTTCAGAAAGCTCTGAAACGTAAAAAGCAAGTGGAAATTTTGATTTTGGAGGGCAACAATTTTTTAAATTTCTACCACGAATACATAGCTTCCTACCTTCGGTAGTGAGGAAGCAAAATTGAGACTCCGTTCGTGAATTTTCTGGTAGGTACTTGTATTTTTGTAATTGCCTACGGTTTTTCCGCATTCAAACTTGAATTTCTCCATGAATTCGATGAGGAATCGCAAAGTTGACCATACCATTAGAAAGCTGATTAAATTTGCAAGTTTTCCTGAGATTTGACAGCTTCCAGCACTTGTTTTGGAAATGCAGTTAACATACAAGTATTTTCAGAAACTTAATTTTTTTAAATTGTCAATGCTTCAACTGCAATTGCGGTCCTTAGGAGTTCGTTTTTGATTGTGAATATGCATAAGGCGTATAGGAAATTTAACGCTGAACCCGAAAATGTGGTTAAAAGTGGAAAGAAATTGTTTCAAAGTGAAGAAACGTGGGTTTTTATGGCAAAAAAACGTGGTTTTCTGGAAAAAACTTTTAAAAAATCATATCTTGGGACGGATAGAGATAGAAAGGTGTGGTTGGTGGCATTCTACCCCATTTTGGGTCTAGTTCCTCCCAATTTGTTTTTTCGCTTTCGTCCTGAATCACCCTGTAGATATCCAACTAAAGTAATGGCCTCTGACACTGGTACTGGCGGAAAATTGGCAAGCAACCTTAGCAATTCCTGCCACAAACCCCATAGGGATTTCTGTGTTGTAATTTGGGAGTGCCTACTGCTTATATTTTCTCATTGCTGCTTCTGCCTTTTGGCCCTCTCGTTTTGTCTTTAAATTTCAACAAACACTTTATTGTTAGCAGTTTTTCTTTTCAAAACTTGAGTTGAAATTAAAATTCAGTGACAGTGCAGCGAGTTGTGGAATAGTGCTTGTGGGAATCTTTCTTATCAAGAAGCCATTTCAGAAGAGGGAAAAACGGGAACATTTCAGCTGATAAGTAGTTTTGCCTTTGCCAGAAGAATGCTGTTGGAGGTCATTACAGCCGATATATAATCCATGTAGTACGTAAGTTCATTTAGTTCGTTCAAAATCCCTTCCCAGAACCCCATTGGTCGCATTATCTTGCTTGAACTAGAAGAACTACCTAGTTCATGATCGTCAATGAACAAGACAGTCACACTCTTACAACATGGCACCTACCTTGGCACTCCGAAGCTGATAAACCATGAACTTGGTCCTGACTGGCAATCTTCCTCCAGTCCAACTCTCGATCCACATCTGGCCTCAAGAGTTCCCACACGGTCTTCTTTTTGGCAGCTTTTATTTCATCCTCAGCCAGTCTGAGTTCTTTGGTCGCTAAGCACAATAATTGTTCCTCTCCCTCAGCTGACGTAATTTTATCGTTCAGAGCATCTAAATTGTACTTACCTGAAACTTCTTCTACCAAATATTCTTTGACCGCTTCAGCCACTCTACAATAATCGTTCGCGTGCGTAGAAGTTCCATGAAAACTTTGGGAAACTGAGTTTGGAATTGAGTCATTACCTGTCCAGCATCCACGGCCTCTCACGTCTTTGAAATAAGGTGCCATGAATTGCGACAAAAAACCTCGCGTGAAGTCTCGGCTCGGCTCCTGTTTTTTAGGAAATGGCTTCTTCATCCATGGACTCATTTTGAGAAGCACAAGTTGTCTTTCACAAAGCAGCAACTGCATTCGTAGGTTGGAATTCATCTCAAGAGCTTTATAGGTCAATTCCTCCAAGGTAGATAATGAAATCTCTGGCTGTACAGAATTCACAGAGCCAGAAGCGTGTGAATAGGCGTTCGACTGCAAGCTTTCTATCTTCTTCCTAATTGCCACCTCTAAACTGAAAGAAGAACTGGCGGAATCCGAACAGTCACTAATATTGTCTTCCATGACGAAATCCTACCTCCAATCGTGGTAATAAGCTTGATCTCAGTTTTGTAAGTGAAATGTGCACTTGAGATCTATGATATTTACCCTTTACCTGTCAAAGTCATAGTAACCAAGGATAATTAACCGAAAAACACTGTTTTTCCAGTATTGCCAGGCAAAATATTTTGTGGTTTGTTGGATAATATTATACGAGGGTCCTCACTAACTTGAATTTGATGGAAGTGTTATACAAAAATACGTCTATTGAAACGTCAAGAGTGATGATTCGTCTAAAATTTACATACAAAACTACAAGTATCGACGGATAGACAAAAGAATATAGTGAGCGAGTCTCTACTAGTCCTTATTATGATTGTTATACGGTGGCTGAAAACGGACGCCCATGTTTGTAACAGCTGGGGATTTGGGAGGGAAGGGGGGTCTGACAAGGTCACTGACTCACTGTAGGGTAGGATGGGAAGTTCAGTAATCATGCCTGTGTGGAACGGTTAGCATCAGTCCTCCGCTGTGGAGACCTTTTTCAAGAAAAATGACTGTTTCAAGGCTACCTGGCACACCTTCCTCACTCACTTCAACCTTCCTCCTCGTGCTGTTCTTCCAACAAATCGATCTCTTTTCGAACTGAGTTGCCGACTTTCCATGGATGTTGTCCACCAAACATTCCCTGGAAAGTGGATTTCGCGACACGATGACTTTCCATGGCCTCCGGCTCGCCCCATCTCACTCCCTGCTGTTCCGTTTTATGGGGCTACCTGAAGTCCAAGGTTTATGTGGATAAACCACGAACTTTCCAACATCTCAAAGATGCGTTCAGACGCGAAATAGCCACCAAACCGATGGAAATGTTGGATAACGTCATGAGCAACTTCGCTGAAAGGCTTGAACAGCAATCAACAGGCTTGAACAGGCTTAATCAGCAAAGGCGCTAATCTTCTTAGTACAATATTCCATAACTGATTTTTTCTTACTGCACAATAAACTTCCAATCCTAACGAACATTTTGGAATTTATTTCAACCTAATATCGCCAAAATTAAAAATTTGGCGTAATTTTAAAAAGTGAGCGTCCGTTTTCAGCCACCCTGTACATTTTCATACCTAACAGCTATAAATAATTATTTAAAGTAATGAGCACCGACAGTGCATTCTTCTGGCGAAGGCCAAACTGCTTATCAGCTGAAATTTTTTCGCATTTCCCTGTTCTGAGATGGCATCCTGCTAAAAAAAAGATTCCCATTTCGACTCGAGTTTAAAAATTGTTGAAAAAGAAAAGAGTTTGTTGAAATTGAAAGACAACACGAGAGGGTCAAAAGGTGAAAGCAGCAATATGGCGGTAATGAGAAAATAGGAATGAGCAGTACTGCCAACTTACAGCACATCCCTAAGGGATTTTTGGCAGGAATTTATAAAGTAGATTGCAAATTTTTCGTTGGTAGGGTGCACTGTTGGAGCTCATTACTTTAATTGCAGATCTATAGGTAACTATAATACTAGGAAGATAGTTTGGAAATACTGAACAATAATAGTTAATAATAATTTATTCATCGATTTTTTAATACTACACCAACTACAAAAACGTAATAAAATTAGCGTGGTTGAACATCATTTCAATACCAGTATGTTTTGGAGGGTGTACGACTCTCCTCTATACCTTCAGATTTCATAATGTCCATCTCAAAAGTGCTCAGTGAGGGTGAGAAAGTGATCTTGGAAATTTCAGAGTTCCCCGTGTCTTTAGGGGATTCTTTGTAGGTGGCTTTGCTCTTGTAGTCGTGCGTAGATTGAGCTTGGTTCGGGATAGGGATGATTCGGCCGGTACGATGCGACACTCGAACCTTTTCACCGTCTTCAGTGAAACTGAGGAATTCGAACTTATGTTTAGAAGATTGTGTAGGTATGATAATATTATGTTATTTGAACTATTGGCGACGATAGGGTTCCTGCACTGAAGAGGTAGGAGCGCTTAGTTCCCTGAGCGCCACCAGAGCGATGCAACAAATCCTCTCATCGCCAATAAGGTGTAACTGTGATCAGATACTCACCGCCATTCTACCTTAGTCGATAACATGTCAGCGGGATCCACCAAGGCAACTTCCCTGTTGATCGTCAAGGGCTGCTCAACTGCAATTACACTGCCAGGAAACTGTTTGGTCTTGCCAACGACTTTCAACTTTGTGTTCAGGCCTTCCACAATCACCCAATTCCTCTCTTCAATGACTTCACTGATTATGCCTTGTTTTCCTTTGTCAGGCCCAGCAAGGACCTCAACTCTGTCCCCGACGAAATAACTCCAGTCTTTGATGGGTTCGAGGAATATCTAGGAGCGAATGGAGGGTTTCAGAATGCAGAATGGTTTTCAAAAACGTAGTTATTTTAGACCAAAAGCTGTTAGCAAACTGAGTAAACATGAGGTAGATACCTAATTAAAACCAAAAGTCGATGTTAGCCAGAACCTTGCCACTGTATTGATGATTCCAAACTTTTCACAATCTCAAGCAGGGTTCACCAGGCCCTAAGATTGGTAGGAGAGAACAGTGAACACAAGTTCCAAATTTTTTGTGAAGGTTTAGGACCGATGACGTCAGAGCGAGTAGGGACAACAAAGTTGGAGCGTGTGTAGAGTCAATTTCTACACAACACAACTCAGTGGGAGGAGGAACTTCTACACCCAACCGGTATCGTGAAGCGAAGGAACATGTGTAGTACTATCAGCCAATGGGGAGAATTTGGTTAAGAAAGGATCGTCTATTAGCCACTTTACCAGATAATGGTCATTTTTATTTTTGGTGGGTTCCGCCAAGTAGCCAGTAACTACTTAGTAACTAAACAACAGTGGCGGCTCGCATGGTTTGACGTCTGAACTGTCACCAATAGCCTTCCTTTTTTTTTATTATTATACCTAAAGAAGATCCGTCAAGATGGCGGTCAGGTGCCTGACAAGGCGACCTCAGAGAGCAGTGATGTCAGATGATAAGGAATAGCAGTTCACGGTGGATACTAAAGTGGCTTTCGAGTCCAACAAAATACAGAGAAGAGATTGTAAGCCAAACGAGTACCATGTGTGTACTGGAAACTTCTCAGCTCCAAAATTGTTCACCTCTAGGCAACTGTCAGGTTACCTACTCGAGTGGTTAGTGTTGCAGATTTGATGAAGATTTCAACAAAAAGTTCAAATCCAGGCTCAGACTCTTAATTTTAGTTGAGTTTATGTTACTCGGTGATGGCAACTGGTGCTTGGGCAGGACAGCCACAGCCATGTGCCTGACCATGTGAAACAGGCTTCAAAACATAATGCCAAAGAAACTGTCAGCGGAATACGCCCTCGTTAATTGTAGTGTCCGATTTTCATGTTTATTGCACGTCACTGGTCTGATCGTAATGGAATTCATAGAGGTCTTTGGTGCAGCCCAACAACAATTGAGCAAATTTGGGTTAATTGCTTTAGAAACGATGTAAGACCTTCACAAACTTTATAACTGATAACAAATTTGCGAGCAACTGGCTAGCTGGATGGGTTGGCCGAAGGTGAAAGAATACAACCTTTTGCACGACACTTTTACACCAATGGTCGAATTTAAATTAAATTTCCCAATGCTTATAAGATCATTGCTTCTTTCAAGCCATTATCTTTGAGAAAAAAAATTCACTTGTTAATTTGGTATTTTGTGGGTTATTTATTTACTTTTTTGGTTTATTATTTTCAATAATGAACCTTTGAAATCGAGCATGAAAAAACATTTTTAGCCCCCTCTCAAAATTTGAGGTTTTACGTTTCAAGATACATAGAATCCAAAAAATCGAATTAAAAATTGGAAATTTATCTTGAAACCCATGTTTGTAAGGAGAGAAGAAAGGAGAAGAAATGCTTGCATACGAGTCTGCAACACATTGGGACATTTTATGTCAATATTAACAGTTTCCCATACAACCAAATTTGTTTGGATGCATTAGGTATTATTTCAATGAGCTCCATATTCGACTCAGCTGATCTGGGAGCTCCATCTTCGACTCAGCTGATCTGGGAGCTCCATTTTCGACTCAGCTGATCTGTGAGCTCCATTTTCGACTCAGCTGATCTTGGAGCTCCATTTTCGAATGAGCTGATCTGGGAGCTCAGTTTTGTGGTAAAGGAAGTAGTTTGGTGGTAAGGGATGTAGTTTGGTGGTAAGGGAAGTAGTTTGGAGGTAAGGAAAGTAGTTACTTCCCTTTTCGTGACGATTTCGTGTGACGTGACGATTTTCGTGTGACGTTTTTCGAGTTATGTGCCAGAGTAAAGACATAAAATGTCAAAAATCTATCAAGTTCTCTATTGACTATTGCGAGTGAATATTTATTCTGACTACTGCTCGACGACGCCCCCACCTACCCCTGGGGCTACGTGAAGCGATCCTTCCTTGCACTCTTCCTAGTTCATCTTGAGACATCGACCCACCGTTCGACAGTCAGATAATTTAATAACAATTAATTTTACATGACGTGACAGTTGTGAAAATAGATCGCGTAACTTCTAAACGTGACGATTGGTTGCAAAGGTGCGATATTTTCGCCGTGACGTGACGGTCAGGAAAAAAAATGGAAACGTTCTGTTAATTATTATTGAATGGTTTAAAAAAATGGAAACGTTCTGTTAGTCATTATTACATTATAATAACTAACCATCCCCTTACCCTTGCGGTTTAATGCTTAAAATAGGTATTTTACCATTTTGACCATCCCCCTTGAATCCGAGCCTAACAACTTGTGATTTAATAAACAAACACAATAGGTATCCATTGCATCTCTTTTACAAACACCACCTTCCCCAGTTCTATATCTGAGTAGGTAGGTATAATCGAAATAGCATACCTATAAATTCATAACAAACAATACATGTTGGTACACTAATCTAAGGAATTAGTTCTGTAAAAATCCGTTGAAGAAAACCAGATCACTTCACAGACTATGGTTCACTCTGTGCGAAAATACTCACCTTGCGGTGCCTTCTACCGGGCTCGTTCAACTTCTGGAACTGAGCTGTCCAAGGTTTATCCACCTCATAGTAAGTTTTCTTGTGAACGATTTGTTTGGGCAGATACTGCGGGTAGCCCCGGGGAGTACTCCATTCCACCTAGGGATTTCAGATACATGCAACATTACTAGGTATGCTTGGCGCTCTGGGAGATATCATGCTTAAAATACGATTTTGTGGAAAATGATTTGATGAGCCACTTTTATAGGCATTCCGAATACAGCATACGTCACCATATAAATAGGCACTATACAGTCCACCCCAACTGGCAAACTTTTAGGTACGCAATTATTACAACCACTGGGCTGCTAGGGGAGACAAGGGATACTTGACCCACTTCTCAGTTTTTTCCAATTAATTGAGAGTTTTTTGGGCAGTCAACATTTACTCGATAATTTATTTAACTCCCTTGTGAGGGAAAAACATTAAATCATGTTTAATGTTTT
>JAEMON010000013.1:13986839-14008402 GCA_030264115.1 Lygus lineolaris
GCTCACGCCGATCTTCTTTCCAAGCCTTTTTTGAGCCCGAGGTTTTTCACACTCTCAAAAAGTTTTCGCGTTAGCAGACTCCACAGTGCACATTTTTCTACGTTCCAACTGAAATATGCAATTCGAATAGAATGTTCAATCCTGTTTGATTTTGTTCAATCCACAAACCTTGACCTTGAAACCAACCTTGACTGTTCGAACATAAACGTACATCGTTCAACTTGCTCATTTTCAGTTGGAACAAACCTATTGAACAGAAACGAACATTCTGTTCGAATTGTACATGTCAGTAGGAAGGCAGTAAAATGTGCAGTTGGCTAACGCAAAAACTTTTTCGGAGTGTGAAAACCTCGGGCTCGAAAAAGACATGGAAAGATTCGAAGATTGGCGTGAGCGCACCGCCGCGCTGCCCTCCGCTTTTTGCCCCAAAAGTAGGGAGGTTGCAGAAGGTTTCCGTGTGTTCAGTTCGCCCAAATCCGCCCGTCCTCCTTCGCAGGGGTTAGAATGTGCACAGTCGATCTGCACAGTCAGTTGGAACAGAATTCAAGTTCTTATGAGTTGCACACAAAACAAGAATGAACTGAAAAATTACGAAAAAAAGCGCACAATGTGTGCAGAGGTTTCTACGCTTCCAAAATGTTCGTTTATGTGCATTCATCGTCAAACTGCAGTCAGTTGGAACAAACCTTTGATCAGCAAATCAAATTCAATTACGCGTTTTGCGCTTCCCTACACTCACTGCTGGGAATTGGGTACCTAACTTCCACCCAAGCATGCTGCTGACCTGCTGTGGCCTATTGATCAATATATACCTATTCTAAAGGCCTCTCAGCTTATCAGTTTCCTTTGAAGCATTCGAAGCTGGAACGGCAAAAAATCTATTTGCCTGAATTTTTACAAATTGATTTGAAATCTCAATTCCCTCCAGGGTGGAGCTTGTTTTTCTTCTCTTTAGGCCCCCATATCATTAGACTGCCTGACCCATAGAATACTGGTACCTACGTCCATCTACCTTCTTTACCCACCTACCTATTGAATAGATAATTTAACATCAATTTTTAAATGTTTAAAAAAGTCTATATTTTATTACCTACTGAATAATCGAATGAACGACGTAAAGACGAATCAATTAAATTACAAGGAATAAGTTTGACAAATTTGTAAAACAACTTCAATCATAGAGAGAAATTTGTGAATAATAGGTAAGTAACAAACTTGAAACTGACAATTTACGGCCTACCACACTCCAAAAAATACATTGTTTCGGTCAGGGACATTTCTAGAAAAGTCAGGAGATCCTGGACTTTCCTGAGTTTGGAATGTTAATTTCTTGAACTTATCTGTTATTACAATCGAACTATATGCAAACTTGTTTTTAATTTATTTGCCTACCTCATGTTATACTAATTAATACTGAATATTTTTCAGTAAATGAGAATGATCGTGGCTTCGCACAGTTCGATCCCCTTGGCTCAGTAAAAGCTTGAATGCATCATGTTACAGAACAGAAGCAATAAACTGTTGAGGTTGGTAGGTTTTCAATGTTTCTCAATAATATAATTTGGTATAATCGTATTGATGTGCAATTGTGCGTACGTCGGAGTTTTCCTCATGTAAAGTATTGGAGTAAAGTAGGAACCTTAATCAATAAAGCTAGAGCTTTCTATTGTTATCCCTTCTGGGAGCCATTGTACTGTACGGCTCAGAATCTCGTGAACGGACAACTCCTCTCAGTCGGTAAACTCAAGGCCGTGGGTTTGGGCTCCACATTGGGCGCCATTAAGCCCATATCACATTTGCGTCTCGGCGTCCACGTCCCGGGACGTAGGTCCCAAGGGTGAAGAGGGCTGAAGGGAAGAGCCAATAAGAGTGCTTCCCGCTGGTTTGCGCTCCTTCCTCTTCCTCTTTCCCTTTGCTCTCAGATGAATACCGCTAATAATAAATGGGTGATATCGGGGTTCCTTGATGACCAAGTGCACACACATTAGACGGAGGTATATTGTTAAATAATCGTAGGTACTACATGCTATGAATGGTAGGTACCTATATGAAGAAGCCACCACGCACACACAGTCCAGCGATGGGAGCCTCGTCCCAGGTTGAGAAGGGAAACTCGTCTGATTTTTCAATAATTTATTAAACGATCGCGGACGAAGACGAGAAAATTAGGTTGCTGTGTCATCAAAACACCACCTAACTCCTCGTCGTTGTCCGTTCACGAGATTCTGGGCGGTACACCGTATATAATAATTGTTAAGACTAGGAAAGGTAATCCTTCGGGATCGGGATTTTTGGATTTGACATTTGGGTGTTTGTTTTTTTTTTTACATTTATTTATTCTTATAACCGTAGTAAACACGAAATAGACATTCACCTTTATGGCAACTTTTTGCCTCTGTGTAGGTACCACGCCAGGGGAAGACCATTTTTTTTTTTTTTTTTTTCCTTTACAGAGTTCACTGCTCGCATTCCACAATTTTGGTTTTGTGTCTTTGTGCTTTTCCGATTTTGATTCAATTTTCAGGGATTTTGCAGGTTAGGCCCTCCTAGATGGTCTCCCACGAATTTCATTGTAAATGGATCAATTGTGTAAATCCTTCCAACGTCGTTTGTACAAAGCCTAAAGTACGTCTATGTATAGTTATACCAATTTTGCTCATAATGGGCAGTTCCAGTGGGTCCGAAAATCTGAATTTTGACACTATTTTTCTGTGGAGGGACTTGGAGAGACTAAGAAAACGCCATAAATATACTAGAAAACAGAAGAAACTCATAGAAAATGCTTTAGTAACTAGGTGACATTCGTATTGGCGCGGACTGATGACGTCACCCGCCATGGATATTGTGGTAGGTATCTGGTGCTATCAATCATGGATATTTCATAAAACCAATATATTTTTGTGGTCTTGTTATAAGTATATTATTCATGGTTGTATATATGTATATCGATATTGTACATTCATGTATTTATTCATAATATGTGTATATTCATGTATATTTCATATTGTATATTCATGCTTGTCCGAATTCGGAGTGTAGGTGACTCCAAGGAATTTACGCCACAAATGGATAAGTGATGACTACTGCGCATGTGCAAACTTGAAATGTATTGTCATAGGGATAACTCCTGAACTATT
This sequence comes from Lygus lineolaris, assembly GCA_030264115.1. NCBI lineage: Eukaryota > Metazoa > Arthropoda > Insecta > Hemiptera > Miridae > Lygus > Lygus lineolaris. The sequence goes on from JAEMON010000013.1 coordinate 13,989,977, forward strand.
CTACCAATTTTGCTGATATGTTCACTAGGTAACTGATTCTATACGTCCATGTTACAAAAGTGAAGAAGCTATACTGCCCACCCTACTTGGCAGAAGTTTTTATCACTCACTGGAATCACTAATTGGTGGATATTACAATGTTGGAAAAATATTGGTTTCTTTGAGGAAGCCTTTCGGTATCTCAGTTCATTCAATATTTTCAAGTCACTTTGTGCAGAAAGAACTACTATTCTATAACCTCTGTGTCCTTATAACCTTGTCCTTGTCCTTAATATAAATGTTATTAGTAAAAACATGTAGATATGTGACATTACGTACGGACTTGAAAGATATCTATGTCATCAAATAGAATAGCTTTTCTCGATAACCATCCAAATTTGTGTTTCAGTGGCAAAGATGTGATCAATCTCAAAAACAGTTCGCTGAAGGACATCCCGTCGGGATCCAAGGAATATGCTCCCAACAATAGCTGGCTCGAGAGCAAACAAATTCAAGTTACTCTCGAGACTTACCACGATTTGGTTCGGAGTGAAAGAATCGAGAAAAAGTGAGGTCATTCTCCGCGTTAGGGTGCTTACAGACTGGAGCTGCGCTAAGAGCAAGGGAAGGCAGCGAAGAAAAGCTGGCAAAATTGGGTTTAAAATGCAATGTCACCACCTCTTCAGCAATTTGTGCTGTACTTTATCTGGCAAGTAGTCGAATGTAGTAATATCCATCCGAAAATATTTATGAAACCTGTCAGAATCTTCTCGAAGTTCATTGTACAAATGATGGAATTCCCCGTGTACCTGTCGCTATCAAATAACCACATTCTCAATGACGGCTTTTCCGCAAAGAAATAATGATCATCCATCGTCTAGAAAGAAGGATTTGAACTGCACTGACTCTCCCTCCACTCTGAATTGGAGATCTCTGCTCTCTTCTCTAATTTTTATCCCAGCTCCAGTCTGTAAGCACCCTTATTCATTTTTATTCCGATCTAGCAAAATCTTGCTTGCTGAGCTCGTCCACCCGTCTTCACTCGCAGCTTCAATTTCTAGGTCGATAATATAGGTACCTAGTCTAAAAAGTTGTACCTTACCCGAAAGTGAACACTCGTAACTTATTTGAGGCCTTTTTATTCGAAAGCTAACACAAGGAAGGGGAAGATTCGGAAATTAGACACTTCTCTTCGGCATGAAACTATAAAACATAAGTTCCATTCATGCATAATGACTTAATGTGCAAATTTTAAAAAACCACTCGAATTTTTGAGAATTCGTTTCAGAACCGATTTCTAACCTTTGAAACCTTATCAGAATTGTTATGGATTATAAAATATATGTTCTTATAAGTAACATTACGCTGATGCCAAACTATACCACATCATGTTCCTGCACATCACATCATCAGATGATAGGTACCTACCTAATTTACCATAATTTTCCTGAAACACTGTGATAACGATCAACTTCCATATTTTCGACCATGCTGAGCAGGAATGCGTCGAATACACTTCGATACATTTAAAATCTTTCACATGTTCATGCGTGCTTAAACCTCCATAACTCCAAAGTTGACCTTGGGAAACAGCTGTACTTCCATCCGGAAAAAAGCTAAAGCTTTTGATATGTCCTTAAGTCACAACATGTTTGTGGTAGCTCTGAGTAAGGCCCTTCTTGCCCCACCATGAATTTAGTACTAAACATTCAGATCAGTAATTGAGTTACGGATTTTATGTGGTTTCTCGATGAAAGTTGAATAGAAACAATATTATTGTTTCTAATAGAATCATTGAAAAAGAGGAGCGAGGTAATATACAAAATTACGGGTAAATAATTATATATTATCACTGTTTTAGAGCAAACTTGTCGTCAGCGATTTGGCTGGATGATGTCGGAAAAGCCAAGGTGACGAAGAAGGCTGGCAAATTTTGGGAAGTGTTCGGACACACCATTGACTCTGAAGATTGGTTGTTACCTGAGGAAGCCTTGTTCCTTCTTGAAACGGTAAACCCCATCATCATTGATAATTCATTACAGTATTTCCATCAGAGGTACGAGTGTAAGTTAAGGAACTGAATGATGTATATTTAATATGTATATTTAGGGGTTTCGTGGAATATTTATTTACTGAGATGATCTGATGATCTGATTACTGAAAACACACAGTCTCTGATACCGCTCCTTCTTGATTAAACGAAGAGCTGGTGTGGTAGGGGGAACTGCCATGGCGGTCCCCTCTGAGGAGAGTGCAGCGTTATAACTCTTGGCCTTCTTGACTGTAGGTTAAATTACGTTAATCAAGAAGGAGCGGTGTCAAAGTCCGGAAGAGTGTGGATATCGCATGGTTGTCCAGTAAATTAATAACCCACAAAACCCCTAAATAAATAACTGCTAATTGGAACTGAGGGCACCAAATAAAGTCAGTTCCACCATCCTATAGATATGTTATATTTAATATTAATTTACTATTGGTAACTAATTTTGGTTTTGTTTTTCAGAACGCCCTCGAATTATTCCGGGAGGGCGTCCCTCTTAGCATTGAAGAAACTTACTCGTTGGTGGTAGGCGACCATTGTAGTCTTGAAGAGTACCGCGTGTACTCACATTTATCTCGGAAAGGGTACAGAGTACTAAGGCACGACAAGGAAATCACTTTGACAGCCTACGAGAAGGAAATTCACTTGGATCAGATCAATTTAGCGGAAAAAAGATGTGCGCCTTCGACCTCGGTTGCTTCTAAAGTGGATGGTGCAGTCGGGAAGGAGTTGGATGGGATGTCAGTGACTGAGGTAGCAGCTGAAGATATCGCTACAGCTGAAGATAAACCTGGAGCGGATGTACCAGAAGTTGTGGTGAATCAGGCTGAAAAAGTGAAGGAATCTCCAACTCCTACTGAAGATGTTTCAAAATGTGAAAAGTCTAATGCTGACTCGATTGGAGATGATCCAAAGGATGATGAATCCATTCGTATGTCTGAGGAGGCTTCTTCTGAACGAAATACAGGAGACTCTTTAGTTAGCGCTGAAGATGGAGCAAAACGTGTGCTATCCTCTGAAGTTCAAGACAAAGAAAAAGATGTTGGAACTAAAGGCAATGCTAATTGTGGCGTGGCTCCTTCATTGGTTGTGGATATTTCTTTAGATACCGATGAAAAAGAAGCATTATCGGATGTAGAAATGCATGATGAACCTGAGGTTTCTGAGAGAAACACGTTGCCTGTGAGTGACTTGGTTACACTCAAGAAAAGAGTTGGCTCATCCCCTGATTTATTGATTGTCGAAGACGAGCAAGATGATGTAATTGAAATTGACGACGACGACAATGAAGATGGGGACATTCACGAAGTGGAAATCACTGAAGTCAAGACTGCCTCACACAATATGGACACAGTTGATCTCATGGATTCAGAAGAAGATGACGACGTAGTATTCATCTGCCAAAAATCTGGAAATAAAGACCCCTCTAAGTGGAGAAAGTGGTTTTCAACCATTCCCATCTTTGTGAATACTGTTTTTCCTGAAGAAAATGATCAGTCAAACCAGAAACCATCGAAATTGAAATTGATCGATTTGTTTGACTTGGGAAATAAAACGATTGATACCATTATGAAGGCTATACCACGTCACGACGGATCAGCCAATTTCATCAATGCTCCAGATCTACGGTTCATTCCGCAGAACATAGTTCCTAAGTTTGCACACTATCGAATCAACGTGCAGACATATGATAGTACACTTGAACGTGATGATGCTCACTCAGTTCAATCTGATTCCGCTACTCCTGTCGGGAATGTTGATACTTCTCAGAGCCTCAGCCAAGTTGTTCAGTACGGACAAGAACCGGCTAATTTCTCCAGAAATCCTTACGGCTACTCCTTCCACCGAACGAGGAACAACAACTACAGAAGGAATCTGTGGAATCCTCAAAATCAAAACAATGGATTTCAGCGTCAATCGTTCCGCCCGAACCGTTTCAATCCTTCTGACCACTGTCTAGACAGTTCAAGTCCCGTTATCCCCAGCATTGAAGGTACCAATCAGAGCAATTTCAAGGTTACTGAAAGTTACAACAACCGTAATGATGGTGTCAGCAATCGTAATGGTCGTTTCAACAGCCGTAATAATGATTACAACAACCGTAATGATGGTTATAACAACCATAACGAAGGTTTTGTCAACCAGGAAAGAAGAAACTATGCATCAAATGCATCACAATCTTTTACCAGACCAAATCATTTTCGTGGCCGCTGGGATAATAATCAGAACAACTTTCAAAATAATTTCGTCAATGATCAGAACCCAGCACCATTTGGAGGGTTTCAGCAAAACAATAATGGAATGCAAGGTCAACTGAAGTTTGCATTGCAGCAAGCTTGTCAAATGCAAATGTTAGCTATGAATTTGATGCAGAATTCTCAGGCTCTTATTCAGAACTTTAACAGTCCACAAATGAATTTCATGAACCCGATGAATAATTTTCAAGTTGCCAATAATTTTAACCCTACGGACTTGGTCAGCCCATTCATTAACCAATTCAAAGGGGATTTCAGGGGTAGAAGACCTTACAGAAGGCCCTACACGAGGAGAGGTTCTGGTGGTCGGAGGAGGTACTTCAATAACGATAGGGGTTCACCTAACGTCTCCGAAGTATCTGAGGTCGTGTGTATAGACTCGGACGAGGAGGATCGCAAAGTCAAACAGAAACCATCGTACAAGAGGATATTGGCTCTCGGTGCTATAGCGGATTTGAACTCGCCCAAAAGGTCAAAAGTAATTTCAATCACAGAAGTGGAAGATGTGAAACCGGGGAGATCTGTGAAAAGAGAATCACGGCTTTCTGCTGAAAAATCGAGCGCTGAAGTTGGACTGGTGAAAAATGAAAGACTACCGACTAAAGCAGAACCTGTGAGTTCAGGAAATGTTTGCAAGACTGAAGAACGATCTGTGTCTGAGACGATTCCCTTGACTTTGGATGTGTCCGCCAAAGGTTCTGTGAACAACCCAGAAGTTACCTGTAGATCCACCCAATCGCCAGTGTCCATTTGTGATGAGAGCACGAATTCATCGACTGTAGAGGTGGTTGATGAGGAGTCGTCCTCAGGGTCCGGTGCTGTAATGATTGAGTCTGCTCCTGCCTCAACTCCTGATTGCTCAATAGCTCCAGAGGTACAAGTTACTGATGTAGTAATAGAGGAAGATCAAAATGAGGTTAGCAGTGAGTTAAAAGCGGATGAAGCGGCCACAAACAGTGAGATTGTGACTTCTGATAAAGAGGCACCTGTTACGTGGAAGTCTTACAAGCAAGGATTGACAGAGTCACCTATTGAGTCAAAAACGTTTTCTTCCCTATTGAGCTATGAAGATCAACGTGCCAGTGTCCGTAAGTACCTACATAATATTCGCTCTCGTTCTCTGCTTATTATATTGCTTTCCATTTTCATACTACTTGTTTGAGGTAGATATGTACCAATAATCAGTCACCACCCTTCACCCTCCCTAAAATGTCCTGGGAAAAGAAATTAATAATGTATGGGTTTATCTACCACTTTGAGTAGGTCTACTGTTGAATATTCAATAGAATTGAAATTGCAAGTCAAAGTTGAACATGGAACATTATTCGGTATAATTCTTGAAATACGAATTACAAGACATTAGGCAAGTACACACGACAACTATAATTCAACTATGAAAATCCTCTCGCTATTGTCTATATATCATATGAGCTCCCTAGCTTCGTAATCACTGGAGTGAAATTATACCTAACAATGTAGAGGTAGGTATTTCCATTGATTATGAAGCAGTGGTCACTACATTCCTCCCTTCCTTCTTTAATATAGTTCATAATCTTGATATTTTGATGGTAATTTCACTGAGCGCCCACTCCGAGTTCTTTTCTCTTCAGGTTTTCGTGTGTTTGGGTCCTGCGGTTTATCTCCTTCACCAAGTGCTGGCTCTTCAGAAGGTTCCAGAGTGTGATCAGTTCTTGAACTGGGACTGGGGAATGGTCTGAAGAATGAAGCATTTCAAGTTATTACAGTGTCATTTTTTGCAGCAGTGATTTGTGTTCCTTCGAGTCCTTGAATTTCCAATGGATTGGGGTTGAAAGGAGGGGTATGCTTGTTAGCACGTGGTTGTTTTACCAATACTTGATCACCTTCAACAAATTCGTGTTCTTTGACTCTTCTTTTGTTGTCTGCATATAGCTTCATTTTCTGCTGGCTGATTTCTTCATTTCTTCTCAATTCCAAATCTACTTCCTCGTAGACGGGCAATAGAAACGTGTGGAAGGAAAGAACGGAAATTGTTACGCAATAATGCTCTTGCAGGTGCAATGTGAGTAGAACAATGAGGGGTGTCTCTGAATTGTAGCAAGTACTCTGGTAGTGCGTCTTCCCAATTTCGACCTTCGATTACCGATGGTCTTGTTCAAATTCTGCATGAAGTGCTCGGCTCTTCCATTCTCCTCTGGCCAAAGACTTGTCACTTTTTTGCGTTCAACTCCCAGCAGTTAACAGAACTTGGAAAAGTCGTGACCATTGAATGGAGGATTTCCATCAGTTCTCAAAGTAGTCGGAATTCCGAACATTGAAAATACTTTGAACAAGTGCCTAGTTACAGTAGCCGAAGTAAGGGAATGGATAGGTTCCGCTATTGGTTATTTGCTGTAGTCATCCACCAAAACCATGACATATTTGTTGTTGGTATTGGAGTTGGTTTGATTGGATCGCGCCTTGTTCTGGATGAATTAGCTTGGCACGCAATGCATTTTTGCACAGCCGCTTCTACCTGAGCGTCTGTTCTAGGGAACCACACCTTACTGAGGAGTAATTCTTTGGATTTTGTTATTCCTTGATGTCCACGATGAGCGAGATTCACAACAACTTATTGGAGGGACGAAGGGATGACAATCCTACATCCTCTCATGATGATGTCCTCCGAAGTTACGGCCAATTCATTCCTTACTACTTTGAACCCTGAAGGGTCGGCGTCATCCCATTTCTCTGTTTGCATTGCTTCCAAATCTTTCCACAATGTTCCATCAAGTCGGGGTTTCTCGGATATTTCTGACCGATTCAGAAATATGCGAAATTAATATAAAGTTCAGCACTTCCTGGCACTTTAGATCTTAGAGGATGACGAGACATATAATCAGACGTTTTTTCTTTTCCTGAAATGTGTTGAACCTCAAAGTTCAACACCTTCTTCAAGTGCCACCTCAAGTTCAACGCCTTCATCTTTCAAGTCTCGGTGATGCAGGAGAGTTCAGTTTGGATAATAAGGCCACCAAAGGTTTATGGTCGGTGTGTATAACAAAACTGGTCCCAATCAGAAAATCTTGAAACACCCCAGGATATCGCTAACATTTCACGCTCTATCTGGGAGTACCGTTTCTGTACATCTAAAAGATTCACACTTGCACTAGCGATGATGCACTCCTGGTTGGGCCAAAATAGCTGCTAACCCTTCGGGACCAGCATCCGTGTATAATGGGGAGTTTTATTTAGATCAAAATAATTATTCAATATTGCATTTTTTGTAAGTTGCTCAATTTTTTCGAACGTGTTTTGTTGAATTTCATCCCATTTCCATACAGTTTCTTTCTCAGTCAACTCTCAGATTGGTTTAGTGTAATTTGCAAGGCCAGGAATGAATCTGATCAAAAAGTTGAAAAGTTGATCATTCCCAGAAAACTTCGAGTTTCATGAACATCATTTGGGGATTTTAAACTTACTATTGCCTTGATTTTCAACGGATCCGGTCCTAGCCTGTCTTTGGACAAAGTATACCCAAGATATGAAACAGACTCCTTGGAAAATACACATTTATCTACATTAGCTGTCAAGCCAGCCTCTTGTAGCCTTGATAATACGCTGTGTAATATATTCTATCATGAAGAATTTTGACTAGTGTTTTCCTTTTTATTTCGTAGAACTCCATATTTATGTTGTTTTCGGAAGGGAATTACTTCTGTTCCACGCGCCAAAAAAATTTGGCGTGGAACAGAAGTAATTCCCTTCCGAAAACAACATAAATATTCTATCATGTTCTGATTTTGTTTTGGCAAAAATAAGTGTATCGTCGCTAACGTTACAACCTTTGATATCTATTATTAATTGACGAATTATTTTTTGAAAGTTCCCAGGTACTGACGTGATTCCAAAACTTAAACGTTTTTAACGGTATAAACCGAGAGATGACTTGGAAATGTGGTGATTTCTCTTGATGATGGTTCTAATTCGACCTGGTGGAACCCTTCGTTCAGATCAATTTTAGACAAAATACGGGATCCTTCGGCAAGAGAAATAACTTCGTCTATTGAAGGCGTAGGATATCGTTCTCGTGCAATGGCATTGTTTGGAGCCCTCATATCCACACATAGTCTGATAGATCCGTCCTCTTGGGTACTATAACTATAGGTGAAACCCAAGAGGTAGGCCCTTCAACTTTTTCAATGATATCATCGGCCAATAACTTACTAATGTCTTCCTCAACTTTATTCCTGAGGTGATGAGGGGTTCTTCTGTAAGTCGGTATCCTGAGAAACACTGTTAAGCTTCCGCGACTTCTTCTTAGTGTTGGGTTCAAGAATCTTAGTTTCACTGTTTTCCAATTTCAATGGAAACCAGTTGGGATTTGATAACCTCTTCTGACTCACCTGACGCCAGAATGTCTTCCAGGGACATATCCTTCTTCAATATCTCCTTTCACAGGTAATCAGACTGAGTTCCCATTAGTATTTGAAGTTTTATTTCTAATTCAACATTGTGAAAATCGCATGAGGCTGATAACTGCCTGAGATGGATGTAAAAATGTTTCAGTCTCATGTAACTCTTGTTTTGTATTCCTAAACTTGAATATCTCATACAAAATGTTTCTTTTTGGAATAAAGTAATTAGTTAATGCGGTCTTTGCTTCTTCATATGATGGGCCTGTATCAGGCAAGCTACGGAAAATATCAATGACTTCTCGTCCCGAACAAATTCGACAAGCCCGTCAATTCGTAAAGGTCGTTTTCTAGGATCAACAGTGATATCTGCTGCGATCATATACGAGCTCCCTAGCTTCATAATCACTAGAGTGAAATTATACCTAACAATGTAGAGGTAGGCATTTCCATAGATTATGAAGCAGTGGTCACTACATCTACCTTTGGAGATAGACTGCCTGGTTCAAAGGTCTAAAGCTGGGATCTTATGGGAGAAGAGAAGTACTGTGTTCAGCAGTGCATCAGTTCCGTTGCAGTAGCATGTTTGCTTAGACAGCAACAAGTTCGTGCCTAAGGGCTTTTCCTTTGTTACACTTAGAGGGAGCCGATTTGTTTAAATGACTTCAAGTCATGCACCATCCCACCAATGCTGTACTCTATCTCTTCTAACTCCAACACATCCTACTGCATTATCATATTATTTATTATTCCGGAATCACTCTGAAGAGAATTTGATAATTTCATGAAGTAATTGAAGAGATTCCAAAAACAAACGTCACATTTTGGGTAATCACAAGCCCGTTATTGAGGTGGCAAAGACGCATCAATCTGTTCACTACCTACCGTATTAAGTGCCATACCCATTCAATATACAATATAGGACACAATAGGATGGTGGTGTTATTTCGGCTGCCCCCAGTTCCAAGTAGCAGTGGTTTATTTGTGGTTTTGTGTTGTGTTACATAAGTTATTCAGGAAGGATCCCTTTCACAAGTCTGGATATCTCGTCGTTGTTCCACCTATCGGATCAGCTCAGTAAAAATAAATAACCCACAAAACTCCAAATAAATTAGCATTTTTATCAACTTATTTTTCTTCCATGCCTTCAGGTAGTGCCCCAGAAAGCTACGGTTATTCTTAATAGGGCGACAACGAAAAATCGATCTGGTTAAACTCAGCTTTTGTGACTTGGTTTGTTTAAGAATCGAGCTTCAATTTACATTTGTTGTCTTCATAAATACTTTATGTTTTCTTTACAGAGGATGTACTGAAGTCTTTGCAGATATTTGAGCCGATCGAAGAGACTGAATCAACTAAGGAACTTATCAAAGTCTCATTCGATGTCTACCTACCAAATCAGCCCTTCAGGAAGTCTGTGAGGTTGCTACCAAACTACCGAGTAATTGTAAAAGGGTGAGTGAATACTAACCCAATGCTGTCCTTTTACCATTTGAAAAAACCTCCCATACTGATGTAAAACCATCGATAGTTCGGTTTATCAGTTTTTTTAATTTTAATCCAACGCCCTCTGAAGGGATGTTTGCAAGACAGTGCCTAGCTCCCTGAGTCTTCTCCTCGTGAAATCTTGAGCTTGGCATCTGAGCAGGTGCTGTGCATACATTTCCTCATTCACAGTATCTACATAGCGGGCACATCAGGGATTCCACAATGCCAACCCTGCATATATGCTTACGCAAATAGTTATGGCCTGTCGTGATTTCCCCCTTCCGTCCTCATTCGTAAATTCAGTGCAGCCACTATCAATCGCTTGGAAGGCCAATGGTGTATCAGGATGCTCTTTTGCTGCACCTTCACCTTCTTTGGGTTATCGATGGTGTGGGGATTTCTTTTGCCCCACAGTAAAGTCTGTAATAAATTCGTACTCCCCCAGCCCGTATGGGGATTGTTTGCTGCAAGTTGATGGTAGATCGCGCCATCGCTAACCGAAGAGGGAAGTTGCCGTGACCACTGGTCGAGCGGGAGACGGTATGTCTGCAACAACCTCAATTCATATTAGGGATGGAGATCGAAATGAAAAGAATCGATCTTTCGGAATCGATAAATCGAAAACATCGATAAATTGGCGCAAAAGAATCAATCTTTGTGAATCGATCTTTCGATTCTCCTATTTTGCCTCCTTGAATCGAAAATCGTCCACAAAAAGATCGGTCTTTTCGATTCTCTGGCAAGTTGGGATTGTTGTTGTTGTTGTTTATCTCTGATTGTGGACGTGAAGTCATGTGCTCATTGGTCCAGTTCCCATGTTGTGCCCATGGAATCCATGTTGGGATTCCAGATCACTAGCAGAGAATCGAATCGAAAATCGTCCTTAAAAAGATCAATCTTTTCGATTCTCTGGCAAGTTGGGATTCCACATCCACATCACTAGCAAAGAATCGAATCGGAAATCGTCCACAAAAAGATCGATCTTTTCTATTACTGGCAAGTTGGGATTCCACATCACTAGCAAAGAACGAATCGAAAATCGTCCACAAAAAGATAGGTAAATCTTTTCGATTCTCTGGCAAGTTGGGATTCCACAGCACGAATCCACATCACTAACATTGAATCGACTCGGAAATCATCAACAAAAAGATCGATCTTTTCGATTCTCCGGCAAGTTGGGATCGATCTAAAAAATCGAACCAAAAAGATCGATCCACTTCGATTCAAGCTTCCATCCCTAATTTATATACAGCGGCGGAATCCTGGCTTCAGCTACGGATCTGCTGTCAACTAATGCAACCAATTTTCCCATAGACTGTATCAGCCCAAAAACTATTGATAGTTTTTTATAGTATGGTCGGTTTTAAGGGATTTTTCGACAAAACTGCAATCGCCAATGTTTGGTACTAGGTATTTGGTGTTTGGGTTTCTTGCCATTTTTGTAGAGTTAAGCTGGGTTCACATTAAGCCGCACTGAAGTCCGTAATTGAATCTGATTGGCTGTTCTCCATCTTTACAGTCTTAAATCTCCAAGTCTTGATATTATATATAGCAGAGCTACATATATATTATATATATAGCAGAGCGGATCCTTATCGATTTTGTTATCTTGCTTTCGTCGTTTCGCGCTTTTATGTTGTTCGATACATGTGAACGGATTTATGGTTTTACCGCGTTGCGTCATTCCCGAGGGAGACCACCTCGATGTTCCAGAAGGCTCGAAAAAGGACCCCAGTGTTCCCCTAGAAAGTTGGCCTGGATGTTCCCGGGTCTCCCGAGTGTTCCCCTAGAGCGCGTTACGATTCAGGCCTCGATGTTCCGAGTAACCTGAGTGTTCCCATATTGAGAATGTTCCCCTCTTTATCGGAATCTGCTAAAATTACAAAATTCTCTCCTCTCTTAGTGTTCACATCCATATGAGAAATGGTGCACAATACTGAGCCCGACTTTTCGGTAGTGTTGGGTTTCGTTATGTTTTTCTTCTGTAAGCAATACGTTTTAAATTGCTCAACCCTTGTCATTGACGTCAATATGTGGGAGGTCTCTGAGGGCACTCCGAACAACCTAGAAAATGACGAAGTAGCTATACCTACACTCAAAATTCATATTTCTAACAATATTTATGAAATTCTAGATAGATTAGTCCTAACCTTGGATGGGAGAGCAGAAAATTCCTTATCAATTTGACTTTCAATTTTTCGGTAATTTTCTTTTCGTAGTTCCTCATGGAAATTTGCAGTTTTTTCTTTCTTTTATTAATGTGGGTGGGAACATCTCAAGATCATCTCATATTATTTTTTCTCAAGTCGATATTTCAAATAGGGAAGACGGAAATTAAAGGTAAGTGTGGGAGAGTCGCCCGCGTCAATGTGTTCCTTATAGGAACCCCGGGCCAGGGAAGGACCACTAGCATAAAGTCATGTTTGCAGTTGGATGGCCTTAGTAGCGTAATTCCCGCATTGACGAGGTATGGGAACACTGAGACTAACCAGCTCGTAGGCGATCGGAACATTGCGGCTACCCTTATCGCAGTGAGGAAAAGTGAACGGGAACACTCAGGCGTCAGTGCTTTCACCTAATGGTCCGCACAGGAACACTGGAGCCATCGCTCATTCCGGACGTGAGCACAGCATTGTGCCTCAATGTGAACCCAGCTTAAAACCTGTTATTTCGCAACAAACTGTTTTTATATTTTCTGTTTCGTTTTTTCCTTCACAATTGTTGAGCGACATTCCCACCATTAACAAGAACCAAACTTGTACGACAAAACTCTTCACATTTTATGGTACTTCATGGCTTTTGATATTTCCAGGTCGTCGTGCTTCCCATCAGTGTACGAGCTCAACTATTTGAACAAAACATACAAAGACGACGTGCCGTTCCTCTATGCGGTTGTATACGCGGATTCCATCGGAATATACAATCTTCATTCAGTCACTTTACCCACTCTAGTTGACAACATGTAATATATTTGTAAATTTTCATAAATTAACTGAACTACCTACTAGTTTTTATTTGCAATTCATTTACGTCGTTACCGTATATTGAGCGTTCTTTATTTTTATCTTGGATGTATAAACTGTTGCCATTTTTATTGGTGTTCTGCAGTTTCCACCGAGCAGTTGCAATTTCGTTACCTTGTTCGTAATAAAATTGATTTTCACGAGTACCTACATTGAAATAGTTCTGTAATAAGATGCCAGTAACCTACCTACTTTGGATTCTGAATAATTATTCTTCTCTCAAATTTTGGTTAACCCTGATATAAGCTGAACCAGAAGGCCTCAGCTCATCATCAATTTTATACTTTTTTGATCCTGATTTCTAAAGATGTCCCAAAAAGTTGGGTCCTACTAGAGCGAGCAAATTTGAGATGCTACCTTTTTTAGAATTTTTTAAAGATCCGACAAGTATGTTTCAGTTCATGTTTAAAGTCACGTCAATCATCATTGGAGTGACGATAATTTATGGTTGGCAGGAGATGAAATCAGTTGTAACTTGCAAAGGTTATGTATCTCCCAGGACCTGACACATTTCTAACGTTATCTGCTCAATGTATGACAAATCCACAGTGCACCATAATATCCGCGAGGACTACCCATTAGTGGCACCTCTTAAATGAGACAATCTGGCACATCCCATTGCCATAGACCCAAGCCATAAGACTCGTTACATAAAAAGCGCTGGTGGATTCATAGACGAGTGGAGCTCTGAATAGAGCCTGAGAGCAAGGAGAAGGCTAGATTCATTTTTATGATGTTTTCTACGGAAATACCACATTCATGTGTAGCCTCAAAAGAAAACATGGCAGAAAGTCCGGTTTGAACGCAGTCAGCCTCCATTCATGCAGTACAACTCTGGGGTTAGCATCAGATTATGCTCTCCCTAGTAACCTCCTTCTTGGAATCCCAACTCACTACTATATCATTGCTTAAGAAGCAACACGCCCTATGAACCAAATCCTAATTTTTCAGGAGGAAAAAACTGAATTCAGTTTTTGATCACATGTCCCTTTTTCCCCCCGTTATTCAGTCACTTCTTGCCTTCCGGTTGTCTTCAATACTGAAAATATTACCAATAATTAAAGAAAATAGGAAATTTTGGTTGATACGGGGTGTTGTCCGAATAAGTAATTGAGGTATAGTGGTCGATGGGGGTGCTTTGTTTTTCGAGTATTTCTCGACTTTTTAGTCTAGTTGAAGCAATTTTGAGGTAACCAGTCGATGCAGCGTGAGAAATCGAATAAGAATCAGTCAAAACCTCATTTTCGTGAAAATGGTAGATAGGGCGTGTTGCTTCTTAAGCGACGATATATTCTATTCTCGATTCTACGCTATTTTAGCAAGTACAAATAACTACAAGTAACTTTGGAGAAATGTAGCTAAGTACCTACTTTCCCATTATTGCTTTGCATCGGTATTGAATCAAATCATAAAGGCCACCTACATACTTTTTAAGATAAGATAAAAGTTCCATTCATGCAGCATGAGCGAATTTTCAAAGAATAATTTTACCCGATTTGGTGGGTTATTCTTATGAAAAATTTCACGCTGATTCCGAATATACCATATTTTCCTATGTTTAGGAAAGTAATTTACACCAAAAACCTCAAAAAACACGATTTTTTTTTTTTTTAGCGATTTTCGAAACTAAACTTTCAACATTTGACCCCTTGGAGTACTCCAAAAATGCTGGGCAACGAACTCATCCTTTCTTTTGATATTATTGACATTTTTCGGATTTTTTATCTCGATTCCTCGGTCAGATATCGTCTGGAGTGACATAATTATATATTAACAAGGGGAGAGAGAGGATAGCTAGAGACAATAGGGTTTACTGTGTGGACGTTGGGGGTTTTGAAAACGCGAAACGTCCACACAGTAAGCCCTCTTGTCTCTACGTGTAAATAATCCCTTGTACATAAATATAAATAGGAATCCCTACATATGGAAAAATGTTAAATTTCAGGAATTGTTTTAGAATGGTCTGGAACGGATTTACATGATGAAGATTGTCAAAAATTTGCATCACAAAATTTTTGGAGCCATTGCAATAGCTTCATTTTCTTCGAAAGTTCGCTAAAATGAAACCATCAAGTACTGGAATATTGCTCATGGAAAAAATGTGCCCATGGCAGGACTCGAACCTAGAACCGCGTTATTACATGTTCAGCGCTCTAACCAGATGAGCCACCGGTGTTTTTCTCTGAAAACATTTCTGATTACTTCAACCACTCTCAGGGCATTATTTCCGCTCAACCGGAAGGCGTAGATAGGGAAAATTCTTGTTATGTAAGCACAAAGTTCAATACAGACGAATAATAGAAGCAGGTTAGGCAGCAATCAACAAACTTCAGGGGGAGTAAATTGTATTATTACATGAATAAAAATCGAAAAACTGTATGGTTCTAGTTTTGAAAAACAAAAACAAATCTTGATACCTAGTTCAACCACAACATCGAAATATTATACATTTATTATTTAATGAGTAGGTATTTTTTGAGATAATATGCATGAGTAGTGCTACATGTTTGATTTACTGGATTAGTTACGAGTATATTGCAATAAAGAACACTCCAATCGGTATAAAAATCACACAGTTGAGTCTCTTCAGGGCTGCTCTTGCGAACGTAGTTTAGATTTTGTTGAAAGCGGCAATGTCAACGCTTTGCACCTAGAAAGGAGATCAAATTGCATTGAAGTTTTGCAGCAAGAAAGCATACCGTAGGTTTGAACCTGATAGGAAATGACGTTACTTGCGCCTACGCTCATTGGAATCTGTATAGGTACCAAGCCCAAGTTATAAAAGCCTGTAAGTTCAAAACCTGAAAGTTTCCAGGAGAAGGATAAAGAGGGGGAGGCAAAATCCTGTAAGTTGAAAAAATAACAGCAAAATCCTGTATGTTATCAACCGTTTTATTGCCCTTCTCATTTGTGTCGCAGCAACTTCCAGGTTTTTGCTCTGTGATGGAGAGGTTTCTAACTTACAGGTTATTACAAATTGGCATAGAGGAGAAATGGAGCGTTGTAGTTCGATTCTGTTCTTATTAGCGCGTGCGCAAGGCCTATATTAACCAATAAAGCTCACAACCGTATTTTCGGAAAAAATCGTTCTTACATTCTTAAGCAGAGTGGCTGTCAAAATTCAATAGGCAATTGAAAGCCTTGAAACTTGTATGATTTTAAGAACCGAATACAGGATAATCAAATGATAATCAACGTTAGAATCTATTCAGGAATTGTTGAGATTATTGTAGGCCACGCTCTTATAAGAGTGGACTGTACTAGTAAATCCATTCAGACCGAATAATCACTCATTCAAGAAGGAATAAAACCAATGACAGATAACTTTTGTTCAAATTATCACTCTGTTCCTTGTCACAGTTCTCCATCCTTGTATTGTATCATTCAATGTACCTTTCAGCCATTCAAAAGTAACAACGAATAAGAGTTGATAAGTTCCCGTTCGTTCTGTTACTTTTCGAGGGGAGAAATTCCCAGGGTATCAAGGAGAAACTTTCAAATTCCCCGATTTTTCCAAGGACCTAGTTTTCTCCCTGAAGCCTTGAACTTAAAGACAATAATCGTAGAATGATCCGGAATCATCTTCTTTTCAGAATGAAAAATAGAGCGTTTCAGTGTGGGTTTGTCATATTATATCAAAAATTATTAGAACCCAGAAACCTACATAATCTTCGATTTCTTCTATGGTTTCTTGCAGCCAATCAATTGAAATCTTGTCATCTTCGACGACGCAATTGATCTGAAGTTTGTGGATACCATACGCAAGTGGCACAAGTTTAGCTGGAAAGAAAATCATTACATTAAGCAAATTGTGAAAGAGTGATTGCATTATGAGCTAAAGAGCGAAATCCGATGAATAAAAACGAACAGATTTGCAGCAGGTATCCAGAGATTGGAAACAAGAAACAGTGAATGAATGTGCTAAAGGATTTCAATCATTGGATATGACAACTGGAAAGCCCATAACCATTATTGGAGTCTCCGACGTCACTTACATGCTCCCCAGAGAAGTCCATCGGCTTCAATTTGACGGACACGCTTTTCCATTTCTTTCATATCAGTCTCATCGTCCCAAGGCTTGACATCAAGGATGATGCTCGATTTGGCGATCAGAGCTGGTTCTAAGACACACAAATACAGTAATTATTTATTTTTTCTGTGCGCAACACAAGATAGTTTGCACATTACTCGTGCTGAGCCTTTCAGTGATATGTTAGGGATATTCACGGTTGAGTTTGCAGAGTTGAACGTGCGAAGTAGAAATCTTTATCCTCAGAAAAATCACGAGGCACCCTAGATGGCCGTCAGTAACGTGTTATCAAGAATCTCCTGGTGAAAATGTGAAGAAGGGGTTGACATAAATTGTAAAATAACAACAACAACAACACCCTCGATATTTTGCTACCTGCCCGCGTAGGTTATATAATTTAACATTTGTTCACATTTTTGTCCAATTGGAACGAAGGTAGGTGACCTTCCTCCTGACACAATTTCCATCCTGCAAACGGGTCACAACGAAATTTAAACTTAAAAAAACTTCAAACGTTTGCATACCACCATTTTGAATCTTCGCCAGAAAACTGATAACACAGATAACACAGTTGCTGTCGACGTTTAGCAAAATTGGACACAGTTAACTGAACATACTTAGTTAATAAAACACTTTGGTAACATCTTCGCAACCGATTTTCTCCACATTTAACCAGTTTAACTCATCGACAACAGCCTGACCATGAATACCCCAATTTTGGTTTATTATTTTCAATAATAAACCTTTGGAATCGAGCACGAACATTTTTTTTTTAACCCCCTCAAAATTTGAGGTTTTACGTTTCAAGATACGTAGAATCCAAAAATCGAAAAAAATCCGTCCATCCGCGGTACGCAGCACTTTCCTTAGTTACCATGGTTCAAATGCCCTAGCTCGAAAATTTCAAATGGGAAGGTATATTTTTTCCATCAATTTAAAGTAGAACACAATTTTTATCGTCGAATGAGACCTTGCGGAGCGTTTTAGGATCAACCGTTATCCCCATGTAAAGACCTAAGGGTTGAACGAAAAAAAAGTTCCATTCATGCAGCATGTTGGTGCAGCAGTTGGTGAACGAATTGTCAAAGAATAATTTTAACCGATTTTGTGGGTGATTCTTATGGGAAATTTCAAGCTGATTCCGAATATACCATATGTTCCTATGTTTAGGATGGTATTTCACACTAAATCCTAAAAAAAACACGTTTTTAGCGATTTTTGAAACAAAATTTGACCC
>JAEMON010000013.1:14009402-14026373 GCA_030264115.1 Lygus lineolaris
CTGAATTTCATTAAGAATGAATGATACAACCCTCCGATAATACAAGAAGATTAATAATTACAGAAAATAATAAACCGTTGTGTAATAATTTGCAGCGTTTTAATTATTATTCTCAACATTATTATAAAAGTTAACTTTGATAACATCTTCGTGACCAATTTTCTCCACATTTAACAGTTTAACTCATTTAACTCGTCTACAAGCCTGACCATGAATACCTCTATTTTAGTTATTATTCTCAACATCATTATAAAAGTTAACTAAGTAAGTCGGTACAGTATCACTTACTCTTCGATTTCTTAGCTGCGTATTCTGCCAATCTCTGTTCTTTGATTTTGTTGGCTTCTTCATCTTCTTCCTGTTGAAAAAATAAATAACTAAGTAAATGAATAATAACAATACAAGGGTCTACGAGGGAGATGGATATGAAATATACAAATCGTAATATTTGTTTATAGGAATTTGTTTGTAGAGGAATTACCTTTGAAAAACATTTCGTGAGAAAATATTGGAAGTGAAGGGAATCTAATACGCAAATAAAGACATTTATCAGTTAGGTAAATACTCAGATTAAAAAAAATCGTTAAGAACAGACGATAGCATCGATATAGGGCGAAAATCGAATGATATTCATTCTTCAGTCTTTCTAGATTTCTGGCAACAATAAACGGTATTCCACGCTGACCCGTGGCTCTGATATTGCCGGATTTGTTCCTAACTCGTTTGTTGTTTTGATAACTACTGATGAGAAAAACCAAATTGTTCGGGCGCAACATAGCTTTGTTTTGCTACAGTGCAATCCTGACGTCATTCCATGAACATCGTCTGCATGGAACAGCTTGGAAGTTTCATAATCCAACGCTGCTGCTCCCTCGTGGCAGCTCTTGCCAAACCAAGTGGTTTTACCCCCTTGCAAGCGATAACGAACGAACAGCTCACTAGATATTCACTCAAGTTCACGGGGAGTCACGGATCATAAAAATTATCACGATAGGATGTAACCTACAAAATCCCAAATAAAAATTGTGTACACCAAGTATCCCTTGTAATGATGACGCCATCAAAACTTCAATAATGTAATAAAATCAATTCTTCGGTACATTTTCAATATTAAACCAAGAAACCTGGTGAACAATTAAAAACTGTTCTTTCTAAATTTAATGAATTATAACAAACACTGCCATCTGCTTCTAATCTTCTAAATTTGTAAAGGAACCCTCTTATATTCCAACCTTCTCCTCAAAGCTCTCATCTCAGATCAAAAAAATGCTCTTTTTATGGTTCAGCATCGAACCAAGGTTTGTGCAAACTATTCCAGTCTAACAGCTGGAGGATTGAGGAATGGCATGCTCCTCCTCCTCAGTGCCCAGCATTAACCCTTTAGCTCCAAAGCCAGCGATATCACATAAAAATCAGATGCCCCGCTTTACTGGGTTCTTACACCGTCTATCTCAAGTCGAAATAACTATTCTCCAAGGACTTCCGTTAGGAGTGGAGAAATATATCACCAAGGAAGTCTCCTTCTTTATATTATCCATCATCGTATTAGTTCAAAAGATTCCCAATAGATGACGGAAAGACTGTCTTCAGGGTTGCTACGCAAACAGAACCCCGAAATTCCCTGACTTTTCCAGGTTTTCCAGACCACAAAAGTTATTTTTCCCTGACCTTTTCCTATGCGTTTCAAAAGCCCCGTCCCGCAAACAATAGTGCACAATAAGGTACAATCCCCGAAAATTACACAGACATAGGTGGAGTAGTTCTGGAGTTATGGCTATGAAAACACTTGAACTGTTTGCGCATGCGCAGTAGCTATTACTGATCCAGTCTTGACAAATTAATAGGTAACTGTATTGGGTGCAGCCCCCAACTTCACCGAATTTGAGAGAAATCAGCCCATTAGGAACTGAGGAATTGTAGTTTCAGGAATTTGACGTTTGTGCATAAGTACACGCTACCAGCGGTCAAACGGCGATGCAATCAATAGAAGACCGCCATGGGGCTAACCGGCACAATCCCTGAAAATTTCATCAAAATCGGACCATAAGAGTTGACCACAGACCGGTACGGAACCAAAATTCTTCAGAACGCTCTGAAACGTTTCAAAGAATTATTTTAATCGATTTTGTGGGTAATTCTTATAGGAAATTTTGCTCTGACTGATTCCAAATATAACATTATGTTCCTATGTTTGAGATGGTAATTTACACCAAAAACCTCAAAAAACACGTTTTTTGACCTTACATTTTCATAATTTGAACCCTTGGAGCACCTCGAAAATTCTGGCCAATTAACGAACTCATTAACGAACTCATCCTTTCTCTAGTTATTATTGATATTTTTTAATTTTTTAGATAGAGGCAGATATCGTCTTTAGTGAGGAAGTAATTTGATTGTATTGATAAATGCCTGAAACATACATGTACCTAACTTATACATTACAGGAATGCATAATTATGATCAATTCTGTAATGTGGATTTAAAAAAAACGAAAAATGATAAAACGCATTCGAAGCATTAGTCTCACCAAGAACTGATAAATACTTATACCCCGTATTTTGCCTAAAATTCCAGAACATTTTCAATTTTTCCCTGACTTTTCCAGGTTTTCCCTGACCACTTTCTTTTTCCCTGACTTTTCCAGGTTTTCCAGACCCGTAGCAACCCTGGTCTTTCTACCATTGTGTTATGAAGGGTTGAAAAATGTTCCAGTTGTGGGGGGCACTGGAGGTCAAAGGTGGTTTGGCCTTCACGACTCAGAGGCGCGCGAGCATCCAGTAAGAATAGTAAAAGGTTAAGATAGACTGTCCAGGATTGATAACGTACCTCGGATTCAGATGCAAACAGGTCAACACCATCATCGTCGTCGTCTTGTTTGGCTGGTTGGGATTTAGCTTGAGACCCGGCAGTTTTGACGTTGGCGGACGCCTGAGAGCCGGCATGTGCAGCTTTAGCGACGGCTTGAGAGGCGACGGTCGAGTTTGGCGTTACAGCTTGCAATCCAACGGACTTATTTCCTTTCTCCAAATCCTTGACTCTGATTTCAAGTTTGGCCAGAAGGGCAGTAAGTTCTCCAACCTCTACGAGAAAAAAATTAATAATTAGTGTTAGGTACCTATTTAAATCGTGAATAAAGACAATAAGAACCAGTTGGAGTGATTTCCAGTGCATACTTGTAATGAATTCACGACTCTTTCATTAATGTCTGTAATAGGTACCGATTCCTAGTCTGTTCAACAGTCACTGCTCTGTTCTTTGCTCGTAGAGGTGTGCTGATACCAATCTTTGCTGTAACTGCTCCAACCTTCTCCGGCTCCAGGTGAGGAACAGTTCAAAATTACCTATCCTTTATGAATTTATGGATCTTTTATGGATGGATGGACCTTTTATGAATCTGGGGGGTTCGACAAGTGTCCAACTCCCCACGCCCGGTGGTCAAATAAGATCGGGATCGCTGAAGCCTAGTACGCACTGGGACTCAAAGAGTTGATTCATGTTGTGATGCTGCGTCCGGGCTGTGTAGATTCATTGTTTGGACTCAGCCCCGCGACAAAGGACAATCGAGTCCAAACCAAGATTCAGTTCAGATTCATCGGTGCCTGTGATTGGATATAATTTGTAATAACGAGGAGGAAATAGCGGTTGCAGGAATGTCGGTTGCTCTGTTTTGCATCACCCATAGGAGGTCCATCAATAAAAAACGACCTAAAATATGGTGGGGGGAATCAACACGCAAAAGATCTATTGGACACTTTGAGACTGAATAATGTCCGGATGTCCTCAACTAACTTTGAAACCATTTTAATGAAAGTTGGTGGTGAAATGTCAAAAAAATAAATAATATCAACTTAAGGGAAGTTGTCTCACCGGAGTGTATCAATTCACGACCGCACAGACACAGGTTGCGCAACATTGAGTCAAAGAATCCCATTTTCGATGGGATTCAAGAGTCTGGAAATGCTAACCCACAACACACCAGATTCATCACGACAATGAGTCGACTCTGCATAGACTCAGCCAAGATCCTCCAGGTACTCAAAAAGTCTCAGTGCGTGCTAGGCTTAAGGATAAAGAATGCTCACCTTCCCAATCCTCTGAGCATTCTCGATCCATAGCAATCCTTCGATGGAAGGAGGTTTTTCGTTCTTCCATGGTTCTATTGCGGGCGGAAAATCGTTAACAAATTAAGGTACTTCGAGGGGGTTCGGGTTCGGACTTGATTGACACAGCCTTCAGATTCCGCTGCGTGTCATCGTTTAACCACCGCAGCCATTGAAGACCGATTGTTCGTCTCTCCTTCCTAATGACGGTTGAGCTATCATTCACAACAGTTTCACCTTCTCGATCTGGGGAATCGTGAATGGGTGGAAGCTGGAATGGGTGAAGCCATGGAAATGAACTAGTATTGTCACGCAGTTGAGCGTCCTGGAACAGTTCCAGAATGGTTCCACATCCCCTATTCGAGAGTTTCAGCACACCTCTATTCGCTCTACAAACTTGTGTAAAATCGAAAAATACGATATAAAAACGATATAGCATGCATTTCAACTGTCAACTTACTCTGCTTGAGATCTGTATTTTCTTTCTCGAGGGAATTGAGTCTATTACTGACCTCAATCACTGCTGAAGGTGACGTCATGTTGGCAATGTCATCGATCTATGAGCGAAAAATTCCACAAGGAATATTACATTAGCAAATATGAGGTAGGTACCTACTATAATTCAATAATTGAACGCCTAAAATTGTAAATATATTATAAAATGACGACAAAGTGAAGAAAAGATGAAAATGCCATGCAAAACGGAACGCAAACTACAAGAAAACACGTGCTATTAAGCATCTACATCAGCAGTTAGTGAGATTTATAATCGTTTGATTTTTTGAAGGTTGTCAATTTAGGTCTTCCATGGAATGAAGTAACTCAGCAGGGATATGAGATCCTAGGAATATATAGATGAGTTTATGATTACTATTTTTCTATTTTCAACACTATGGGAAACTTTCTAATTTCATCAGAGTCATACTTAATTATTTCGGAACCAGGATTGAGGGAGGTGTTCCTACGGGTATTTCTCAGAGGGAAACGAGTTACGGCATTTTATAGAAAAACATTGAAATAATTGTAGGGCTGGTGTCTACTAGATGGGAGGTAACAACTGTCAAATGACACTGTAAGATTTCTAAGGTTATTTCGTGGGTATTCCTATAAATTTCAGTTAAAGGCTGAACAAAATGAAGTGGTTTCCCTAAACCAAGGTGAAAATTAGAGAAGCGTCAACATGAGACTACAGAACAGTAAAATAAAATATTGACATATCTGCAGCAAGGAGTATGACTGGGGAATATATTTAATGGGGAATGGTCCTGACTCAAAACATCTACGTATTTCATCAATTACACCAACCGTAAAATACAGCTGAATTGCTAATATTTACCGACCATTTCAGAACTATTTCGGAGAGATTGGTAGTGATGAGGCTAAGCGCTGAACCCTAACATAACGTCATACATTGTCAGTTTTTTGTGCCTAATCTATAACCCTTCCATGAATCATGGCAACGATATATCGATATATTACAAATATCAATTGATCTTCCGATATATCAGTATTGGAAAATTGGGTCCGATATATTAATAAGCGCCTCTAAAGAAAATATTTGAACAACTATAGATTTTTTTTAGTCTAATATATGAAGGTTATGAAAACCATTTCAGGTTCGATATTATATTGGTAAAACAGTATATCGTGTAAATTGATATGATTGCACCGATATACTCGTTTTTAAACTGTGTATGGTCTTTTCCATAATACTTTTTCAGTAATATATAATATTTTAGCCCAATATTGACACATTTAAAACATGCAACAAGTGATTTTCTGGTTATAATAGCAATTTCAGGTTCGATAAATCGGAAACCCGATATATCGTACATATCGATATATTTGGAACGATATATTCATGCTATCGATATGTTGTTTGCAATATATCGATACGTTGAAAATTTTTGCAATTACATGTAGGTGCCATATTCAATACAAGAATTCGTTATACTCAAACAATACCCATTCATTATCAGTAATCAAACTACCGCTCTATTGCCCTATCACAATGAAAAGATTCTCCTTCTTCTCATAACCTCACTTTTTATATAATTTAGTGGACTTAATGCGAGATAGACGTGATTAATTTTGTATTTAAAAGATAGTTTGAAATCGAATCAACAGGATTTTTGATTGGTCCTCGAGTATAACATCCATGAAACAAAAGGGATAAAGGCCGAGTTTTCACGAATATTTTATTAAAATGCAGATAATTTAATTATCAAATAATTTACTCTAATAGTAAAATAGTTATAGTAAATTTACGTAGTAAAATATTCGAGGAGTTTGTTATATTTATGTTATTGTTGCTGCTGACTGCACAACATGGTGAAAAGACACCAGGAAGGCATTCTATGGATCTGTTGACTGATATGTCACATCCATAGAATGCCTGATTCTTTCGCACCAAACATTCAATCAGATTTTTAGTTTCTAATGTTTTTCAGATTGAACTAATCTGATTGCATAGTTAACATTTTGTGCTGTGTTCTTTTAGGGTGCAGAATCCGAATCTGAGGTCGGAAATGCCGAATTCCGGCCAACCTTTGCAGCCTGTTTTTCGTGACTGTGTTTATCACTACACCTTATCCTAACCGAGGTGCAAGTTCTCCAATTTGTTGGGGGGAAAGTGAGCGCTGAAAGGGAGAAATAAGGAAAAATGTACGTGTTTCCGCCGTTTAGCACATAAAATACTTGCTATTTAAATTTGAGCGACTAGACGAGAAATATAGGTAGATAGATAGAAAATGGCATAAGGACAATCCCCCATTATTAGATAGGTAGGCATTTCGTACTGGACGAGGGAGATCGATTATGAGATGGCAGTGATAAGACAAAACTAATCAAAATTCAATAATGGAGGACACAGTGGGTTTTTGCCAATAGACACTGTCAGTACCTACATACATTAGGGCTGAATCATCTATTGTTTTGCGAATTCAATGGGGCAGAAAGGCAGCCAATGAGAAAAAAGAGGATGCTTCAACTTGGAGTAGGAAAGGGAAAATGATTTAGCTTACACATTGCAAACTGTTTTTGATGTGTTGCCTCGCTTTGGCCACTTCGCCTGCCAATGAATTAAGTGGGTTACCATTCTGTGTAGGGGCGCCCTTCAAAAAAACAAAGACAAGAGAAAACAACACCTAAGATTAGAATTGTATTTTTATCGGTTAGTCAAAAGTTAAAAAACTGAGAAAAGATGGGAAGAGAGGAATTTTGAAAATAATTTTTCGTGTGGGGAGGTGCCACAATGACGTCATGCGAGACCCATCTGTTTACCTTGTTCGTCTACGGTTCTATGATGTTTATTTAAGACTGAGTTCAACATTCACGAAATAATTACTGTATTGAAACTAATCAAATCGGAAAGAGCTCCTCTACGAATATACCATGGTTTTGAAAAGCCAAAACGCGATGAAGACCCTCTTGAAATCCATTTTAAAACATACTTATTACATAATCAAAACATGTTTAAAAAACTTACTTCAAGTATCTAATATCAATCAAAATCTATCTAATTGTTTAATGGCTCGGCGGAGGCCGAAGCAAAATCTACATTTCTTCACGTGATAGTACTGTTACGTAGAGCTCAACTGCAGGCGTCCTCACTCTTCAGTCTTAATCGAGTCGTAGCCGAGTTCATTAGGGAGTGCTGCGTCTCTTCAGGCCCCAATTTGAAGCCCCTTAGCTGACCATGATCACTTCACCGCAGCCCACTTGAGTTCTGATCCATAATACAGCGTAACATATCAAGTAAATAATATGCGAGTTTCTCTATCATCAACGAACCCCAGATCAACAGTGGAATAGTAACAGTGGTGGAGGCGCCGAGTAATTTAGGCCTGTAACGACCTCTCGTACGTTTTCACTAATATTAATCAAAATGTAATGATCGGAAGAAATGATAAAACGCGAAAGAACTCAAGTGGGCCGCGGTGAAGTGATCATGGTCGGTTAACACATTCAGTGTGGAAGGGCGCTTAAGCGCCCCTCTGAGTTTTCACACGGAGCGGGAGGGCACTTAAGAGTCTGTTCTCCCTCCCCACACCTTTCGTGGAGGGAGTCGTAGTTCCCCACCCAATCGCTGGAAGCCCCGTTTCTCTTCACGATCTATTCAGTACGACTCTGGCTGTCACCCATTGTGACGAATTGTGAACTAAAAAATACGTGTATTTTAGAGTGATACCATTTTTATCATTTTTTGGTTCAGGGTGGTAGGATTGACACAATTTGGGCTCCCGCACTGAAGGTGTTAAGGGGCCTCAAATTGGGTCCTGAATGAACTGCACTCCCTAATGAACTCGGCTACGACTCGATTAAGACTGAAGAGTGAGGACGCCTGCAGCAGATTGGTTGACCATTGTACTGATTGTGCACAAAAAAGAATTAATCGGCGAAAATGTTAAGGTGTCGCAGTTTTGAAGGCCGGAAACACATCCTTCAACATTTACCAATGTTTTTATGGTGAAACTTCTAAATTTGTGTAACTCCATAATAACTGGTATTAGAGGTTGAAAGACTTGTAGTTCCAAGGTTGTTTGTTATACAATTTAATATTTAAGTTACTTTATATAGGCATCTTAAGGCTACTACTTTCTGAAACAAATAAAAAAACCTACGTCTATGACCCTACTGCCAGACTAGATAATAGTACATCAATAATAATATTTATTGTACAAATAAGATTGAAACTTCAAGTCTTTCAACCTTCAATACCAGTTACATCAACATTTAACCCTCTTAGTCATTTTTGGCTCAATAATTCAGACTCGGGGATCCTGGGGTTCATTTCATGGATTTATTGTACCAACATCAAAAATTACTAAACTTATTACATAATCTGGACCATGATAATCGGTATTTTGTGTGTTTTTGTCTGTTGGACGAAAATGAATAGATGTTTGCGAATTTGCAACTCTGTACCTACGGTATGCTACATCACATGGTAGTTCGTTATGGCATGTGACTTTAAATAATTTATGTAACTGAGTTTAAAATTTAGAGATAATTTTGACTTCTTCTACTTTGAATTAGCTTATTCACATTATATTGTAGAGTCCAAGTAATTGAGTTAGGGGGTCATCTTAAGTATTCATGTACCGGTTCTGGCTCCTTGCAGTATTTTTTAGAGCTTAGTGGTGGGCAATTTCGTTTCGATTAGTAGGTAAACTCGACGATGATGAACAATAATAATCGATTATTTTGTGACCATTTTTTACGAATTGCGCATATGTAAAAATTGATGCTTATTTCCTTAAGACCATATTTATCACACGATCGTTTTCCCATCTTTTTTTGGCTGGAAGTTGAAGAGGACGAATCAGTTTTTTTCCAAGTGACTGAAAATAAATAGAAGGTGACAATGCAGTTGTCGATAGAGATGTGAATGGAAATCTTTCAAGGTTTATCTTCCAGCATTTTCCCCCGCACAAAATGGCGTCCAAAAACATTAAAGTGTTCTAAATCGTGCTATGGGGGGGGGGGGGGGGGGGGGGGGGGGGGGGGGGAGTTGACCTTGGAAAAAAGCTGGTTCTTCCTCTTCAACCTTGGAAAAAAACTGATTCGCCCTATTCAACTTCAAGCCAAAAAAAAAAAAAAAAACTGGAAAAACGCTCGTGTGAAATGGCTTTTAGTATCAACCTCTTTGATTATCTTTAATAAATATTATTATACTCAATTTATTTCCTCATTGTGAAGGGTGTTTTAATATAGATTGTACAACTATTCTTAGATTTCTTCTCTAGTGGTTAACATGTTTACTCTTCAGGAATATAAATTATTCATAAAATATACAACTATCTTCGGTCACAAACGCCAAGTTGAGACCATACAGACAAAATAGGGATGATTATCCGTACTATTCGTCAACTAAATTAGCAGGCAAACTATACTAACACCATTATAGTACCTACTCCCCAATATCCCCGTGGGAAATAAAACAAATTGTGACCTTTGAAAAACAAGGTGTAAAATCGGTAAAGATTCGGTATGAAGATGAAAACAATGTTGCCAAACAGCACAGACAACAATGAATTATAATAATATTGCAAAGAAATCATGACGTAGTGTAGCGTAATCGAAATGTAGGAATGTGAACTTATGAACTGAATGTGAATGAACTTATGATGGACCATTATGACTATGACCATGAGGATCATGTAGATGCATAATTAATTGTGGTTGGGAGCAGAGATGAATGAAAAATGGCTTTTACAAATTATTGTACTCGCAATAGGTTTCAAAATACTCTTGAATGCCGAGAACTATACCAATTGTGGCTCACCTTTTCTTCACGATCCCTATTTCTATGACGATCTTTCTTGGTCTTTTTGGATTTCTTCGATTCTTTTTTAGCAGTGAGTTCAGGAGCATTGGGATCAGTGGGAATGACAGAAGCAGGTGGAGCAGCAGGCTGAACTTTGTTCACCACTGGGGCATCAGGTGCCATCTTGTTATTGACCGGGGCATCCGCTTTGCCATGCGGTTGAGCAGCCATTTTAGGAGTCGCGTTCTTATTCGGGTGCTGACCCGATTTTGGCTCAACTGTTTTGACTGGGTGCTCGAAGGGATGCTTGGCTTTTGAACAGGGAGTATCAGCCTGTTTGGACACCTCCTTCTGTTTGGGATTGTTTTGAGGTTGATTGTTGTCCTTTTTGGCGGCTTGGGATTGATTAGGATTGGAATTAGGGTTTCCTTTTGGCAGCTTGCACAGAAAAAAATAACAAGAAAATCAAGCATTTAGCTAAAACTAAGGCGTCTCGAATTATTCTATGTGATGGCTCACTCCCAATTCGTTGATGAACCGTTGAGTAACCATCCCACAATGAGAAGGTCCTTACTTGAATGGTACAGGTAATGAATTGAAATGAATAGCTCTAATGAATATGATCCACGCTCGTTTCCTGTTCTAAATTCTATAAAACAATTTCAATGTTCAGATACAAATGAGAACTCAGTACTATGGAGAATTAGATCCATAAAAAGGAACGATTAACCTAAAAATAACCATCTAGGGGAGAGCACTCATTAGAAAATGTAGTAGATGCTGTTGAAAAACACACAAATTAAACTGAGTGAAACAAATCCACAGCCCACAAAGACGCTACTTATATAATTATTTTCTCATCATGTTACTTGAGGTACGAATCCCTATATGGATAAATCCATGCTATTAAGAAAACACCGATAACGATTTCTAGAGCCTAGGGTTGCCAAAATGTTGAAAAGCATGGACAAAATACGAATAATGTTACCATTGAAATACAAGTACACTACATTGGCGGAGTAAGTAAAAGTATAATGGCAAATCAGAAAATATTTTGATGTTTCCAGTTACCAAAAATTCTCAGTGTATGGGACAGTACACAATGCATAGGCTTTGAGGAATTATTTACTGTCGGAATAATTGTGATACACTGACGTTTATGAAGAGAAAGATAATGGAAAAAATAGCTTCTAGTTTGATGCAATTGGTGGAGGTGACAATGAAGCATTTTAAATAACATTATTCTTATTGCATTATTCTTCCATTAGTCTTTTCTATCACCAGATTAATTATGGCCCTTTACAGTATTTTATTAATAATGGAAGACTCAACCATCTTAAGAAATTTAAAATAAGGTGATCAAAGCAATAGACGAGTGCAAGAGCTGAGACAAAGAAAAATAAAACAACGTTAATTTGAAAACTGCAAGCAACAGGGAAATCAACATTTTAACAAGGATTTTGCAGTGGAGGGATGGGAGGAGGACTGACTTAAACTTGAACATTTCATAAAATGGGTAATCTACAGAAATTGGTAAGCACCTACTTCATCTCCGAAGAATAGTTAATCTAGCAATGTGTTTGAATTTACCACATCCTATAAAAAGGGAATCTCGACGGATGGGTAAATAGGATTAACATAGTAATGAAATCAAAAAACTTTGGCAACCCCAGTTCTATGTTAATGGAAGGGATGATCAGCAAACCGATCAGCTAGGGCTGAGCAGCAACACGAAGTTACCTTCGTGCTGCGTGCACCATCCTCCTTTTTGTCTATTGGGACTTTGGACGCTTCTTGAGTTTTGGCTTGTTGACCTTTAGGAGCCGATTTCTGATTTGCAGCTTTCTTATCGTTTTTGTTAGCTGGCTCATTAGCAGCTGCTTTAGGTTGTTCGGGTTTTGTCAAAACTTCAGGGAGAACAGAGACGACCTTGGCCGGTTCATTATTCACAGGTGGTGATTGAGCTGCTTTATTTTCCTCTTTCTTTACCGGCGTTTCAACGACTTTGGGGCTGGATGACAGCTTAGGACTAGAAGACAGTTTCGGGCTGGCTGACCTTTTCGGACTGGAGGACAATTTGACGTCAGACAGAACTTTGTCTCTCCATGACTCAGGCAATGCCGGTTCACCATGCAAAGGTGAACCTGCCAAATGAGTCGAGGCTCCTGCAATTTCAACTGGAGCAGATTTAGGTATATTTTGAACACTCGACTGCAGAGCCTGGGCTTTGCTGGGTGGCGAATTAGATTTTTTGGATTGCTGCTGTTGAGGTTGCTTTTCAGGCTCAGGGGCTGATGTTCCCACAGGAGGTTGAGGTTTTTCTTCCTTCACTGCTTTGGGGGCAGCTGCAGGAGGGGTCAGAGGAGGGAACTTATCAACAAAGGGGCAAGCAACCCCAACCAGAGCTTTAGTGGAGTCAGTGAGATCAGAAAACAAGGGTTCGAAATCAGCATCCTCACTTTCGAGCTTTGGTGGTGGGGGTTTGGACACGTCTTTGGCTGGACGTTTAGGTGTTTCAGCTTGTTTAGGTATGTCTTTGACTAGTGGCTTTGATGGTTCTGGAACAGCTGGTTTAGGAGAATCTCCGACTGTTGGTTTTGAAGGTTCTGCTACAGCTGTATTAGGAGAGTCTTTCACAGTTGGTTTAGGCGGCTCTTTGACTGCAGCCTTAGGTGTTTCAGGGACAGGTTTGGGAGTCTCCTTAACTGCTGATTTGGGCGATTCCTTAGGCGTTGGTTGAGGGGGTTTGACAGGTGGGACAGGTACATCAGCGAAGAGAGGCTCAAAATCTTCATCAATAACGATGTCATCAGGAGAACTTTTTGGAGGAGCGACATTTGCGGGTTTAGTAGAGGGCACAACTTTGGGGGCAGACGGCAGAGGGGTGGATTTAGACTTCTCAGAATTCTGATCGCTAGGGACTGGTGCAGGAGTTGAGGGCTCATCTGGTTTAGCAGGGGGAGATGCGCTTTTGATAGGTTGTTGGTTCTTCTTCTGATTCTTACTTTTAGTATTTTTTTGGTCAGACTCTTTCTGTTGTTCAGGAGCAATGGAAGATTGAGGAGACAATTGTTGGTTTTTGGGCAAGTCAACCTTAGCTGTTAGCGCTGTAGCTGCTTCATCTGCAGGAGGGTGCTGCTGAGATGAAACAGGAACTGCAGGGACAGCTTCTACTGAAGGTTTATCAGGTTGAGGGGCATTGCTCTGGCCCCCTTTCCCTTTATTTTTCGATTGTCCTTGTTGATTTTTAGCAGGAGATTCTGCTCTAGACTTTTCTCCTTGCACCTTATTGGCTGGCTTACGTGCAGGTGATTTGGCTTTCTCAGCAAAGGACTGAGGGCTCTCTATGGGAATAGTATTATTCTTGTCTTGAATCGTCTCAGCTGAAGTTGACTGAGGTCCTTGCTCTGGCGCAATTTCTGCTTTTGGAGGGCTAACGTCTCCTTTGGTTTGTGACTTGGATTTATTGGACAAATTCTGAGCATTACTTGCTTTGTTATTATCCATTGAGTCTGGTGTTCTTACTTCAGTAACACTACTTTCATCTCCGAGATTTTTTAACGGAACAGTACTCGAGCGCTGCTCTTTGTGTTGCTCTGGAGCAGCAGATGACTGATTGGGCCTGGCAGGTACAGCTGGAGACTGTGTAACATTCTTATTCTGAGGGTTTGTGGCACCCTTATTTCCTTTTCCACCTTTTTGATTCTTCCCAGCATTCTGATTATTCTTACAGGGGGATTTACCTCTTGATCCTTCACTGCCTTGCTCCGCTGCTAAAGACAACTGCGGTGCAGTTGGCACATCCACAGGAGTTTTCCCTTCATCTGCAACGGTATCTTTGGCACTCGATGCATTGTTTTTGACGTTTGGCACATTCTCTGCCTTTCCTTCTGGTTTTTCGCCCACTCGAGGAGGTATCGCTGGTGGTCCTTGATTACCTTTAGCAGGCGAGTTAGAGTTCTTGGTTTGTGGTCCTCCTTTAGCAGGCGATTTTGATTTGTTACCTTTATTCTGCTTATTCCCTTTACCACTGTTTGTCTCTTCCTCTGGAGGTTGATCAGGTAAGAGATTAGACTGCGTTGCAGGGGTAGGAGTCTGGTTTGGAGGAGGGCCAGAATTCGGTGCAGCAGCAGGATTCAATTCCTCAGTAACTACAGAAGGTACTGCAGGTAGGGCTCCTTCACCAGATACCTTAGCAGGCTCAGCTGATTGAGGAGCAATTGTGGGAACTTCTGAGGTATCAACCTTTTGAGGTTCTTTTGCTGGCTTAGGACCTCCAGCGTTGGAAGTACTAGGAGGTTTACCTTGTCCTTTATTACCTCCACCCCCTCCCCCTTTCTTGTTTTGATTTTGTTGGGGTTTGTTTTGCTTAGGCTTATTTTGTTGTTGGGGTTTAGCTCCTCCTTTACCACCACCCTCCATAATGGAGTTCAACACACTTCACAATCAACTCGAAAAAAGTCTCCTTTCCTTCTACACGCCTCACTAGAAATCGTGTGATTGTCTTTATCCTAAGAA
The DNA here is from genome assembly GCA_030264115.1 of Lygus lineolaris. Taxonomy (NCBI): domain Eukaryota; kingdom Metazoa; phylum Arthropoda; class Insecta; order Hemiptera; family Miridae; genus Lygus; species Lygus lineolaris. The sequence goes on from JAEMON010000013.1 coordinate 14,024,289, forward strand.
TTCTGGGTTGACTGAGGCAAAAATGTATGCGAAAGGTACTGGAACTTACAACTACAAAAGACAACAAGAATCAAGACATCGTATTAGTAAATTCACATCTTATTACTAGTCAATAATCAATGGGTATAAATGGATAGCTTACCTTAGCTAAGCGTTCATAGTACTTTTTCTCAGCCAGATCATATTTTGGCTTATCAAACCAGACTTTTTCCTGGGCAAGTGGGCATACGGATGTCATTTTTCCTGCAACAAAGAAGAACCGCTCGTTAGGATAATGAAACCGCCTTTAAAATCAGTGGCAGTTAAGCTGTACAACCAATTTTGGATTAGAATCCCCTGAAATGGGAGAATCATGGATTAGAAATAAATTTTTTCATGATGATAGTTCATAATGATTTTAGATTGTAAGGCAGAGTAGGTAAAGAAATGTCTGTATGTGGGCGATGTACCAAGTTGCTTGTTTCTAAACGTTTTTCACTAGATTCCTTTTCCCGGCAAGTACCTACCTACTTATAGAAGAGAGGAATCAATCTTGCGGAAATTCATTACAACCTAGGTACATATCGATTACTTGCTGTGACTCACACACCAAGATAGAGCCTAGTTAATATTATAAGTACTTAATGTAGGCAGGTACTCAAAATACGTCAAAAATTACTCGAGTATGTAGGTACCTTGGTAGACTATTTCATTCACCTGGGCCAAGAGCAGGTTCTAATACCAATAAAGTGAGAACGCCATATTATACATACGCATACATATTATTCAGTTCACGATTCATTCCATAACTTAACTAGAACTTACCAACAATAATATTAAATTTCACTAACACAGGAAGAAGAAGAAAGTGACTCAAACAAAAAATATTCTGTCGTTAGGAACGATAAAAATAGGAAATAACTGTCTACCAAAGTTATTTTTAAATGCCCACAGAAGGATAATCAAACAAATCAATAACGCCCCCACACCAGCAAGTTGGAGATTCCCCCTTGTTGGATGGTAGCAGTAGGTACTTACCATCTTGAAATCTGCTATGATATTGACGTTTAACGAAGTATGAAAGTGCCTATTTCACCTTGAAAAAAATATTGATGTTTCACAAATAGGAGGAGAAGGCAGTTTTCCCGGCCAATTCTCAATGCTTAGGTACCTCACAATAGCTCGAATATAAATAGAATGCGATTGCAAGATTCACAGGTTTGGCAACGGTCAAGAAAAACTACGAAACCCGTTCGAACGTTGGAGGAGGGGCAGAAAGAGTTGGATTTTGAGAGAAAAATATAACGAAGGCCGTTTATTTTAGATATTTTTTCGCGAGAGGACAGGAGGAAACAACTAGGTACCTTAGGGAATGTGAGGATTGTGAGGTTGGATTGGGCACTGCGACACCGGCAGCTGTATTTCCCAACAAGAGCAAATAGAATGCCCACCCGAGTTTATTGCACACCTATTCGGGGAAAATAGGGATTTGATTTTACAAAATAGGGTTTACCTTGTGTTGAACAGCTCAGAATTCAAGACGAAAGACCGATCAATAATCCAGCAATGCGTAGACACGTTTCAAGAAGGAAGGGGTGAACAAGAGAGAGAGAGAGAAAACGTGAAACGACTCGACGTCAACGAGTGAGACACAAGTACATGGTTGCCAACCGTTCTTCGAAAAAACCCCTAGGCGACGACTAAAACCCCCCCAAAAAAATCTAAATCCATTAAGAAAATCCGTTTGAGTGCGTGCGGACCTACCTCAGAAATCCATTCATTTGCACAAAGCACCACTGAACCAGCTGACCTCATGCAATTATTACGAACAATTATGGTTTGTCGCGGAACAGACTGTGTCCTACAGAATTAATATGTGAGTTTCGAATAGAATACAAACTCTGCTGTGTTGGTATAATTATTTGTATCAACATCAGGTGGTAGGTAGGTTCATAAAACGGATAAGATGCAACTTGGTACCTTTAACTACCACTATTATTACTACTCAAGGTACGTACAACAAAATAGATTGTAATTACTTAATGGAATGGGGTTTTTCTCCCGGACTAGAAAAAAAGTTCCATTCATGCAGCATGAGTTGGTGAG
>JAEMON010000013.1:14076034-14089258 GCA_030264115.1 Lygus lineolaris
TGCAGTGTTTTTTGTTTAGTTTTTGTTTTACACAAGCATTTTTGAAATTGTCAATCAGGGTCTTCCTGGAGCCCGGCAGTCCATCTACGGCGCTTGGAACAAATCAATCAACGCCGCCGTTGCTCTCACGGCCGCCTTCAATGACGTCAGAAACTGCGGCAGCTGGAACATCTTCGTGTCCGTTCCCTGCGGCATCAAAGCCGTCGTAGAGCTAATAACGTCCTATAAAACCTATAAACCGGAAATTTTCCAGTTCTACAGCGACATCAAAGGAGCGACAAACAACGCGACGGTCGACTTCATTGGATGTGCGAAAATTTTGCTCGCTCATCGTTCTAAATCGTCATAAGAAATTCAGGTAAAACGACTGGTGCGAGCGAAGCGCGTAAACCCTCATCATCGAGTAATTTCACATCTAATAATCTCGTATTAAATCACTTTTTACCTCCTTTCATGGTCGAAAAATTTAAGGTTGCTGGAACAGTCGTTAAGATGGTCGTAGCAATTGACAATATTGGCAATAAAACCAATTAATGCGAGAAGAGCCATTTAACTTCTCCCCTCAAAAATCCTACCTAGAAGAGGGTCGTTGGTGGGCTCGATTCATGTACTTAAACGTTATAATTTTCCGTGAATTTTTTTGGTGTTTATCATGTTGAACGTATCTCCATTTCATCACAAAACACTCAAAAATTGTGTCTCTCCTCTCGTATACAAAACAACAAAAACATAACTCTATTAGGTACGTTAATAAAGATAAAAAGGCTATTGTCACCATCAAACGAGACACTTGTCATTTCGAAGGAATTGTGATTGTATTAGTGATGTTACGCAATTAAAACTTCACCGCGTAAGAAACCCCATGTTATACTCTATGAATTATTATCGAGCGATTCATTATTCAATAAAAATGCCTCTTCTAGACTCTTGAAAAGTAATTGAGAACCTCTCGGTACACTAGACTGGGGAAATATTTCAATAAAAGTTATGTTATCTATAATATTGTGTTATATACCTACGCTTTATCGATGTTATCACCAAAGCCCAATCATTTATAGGGAACAATTTTAGGGATTGATGGCCCAAAATCTGATAAGAATTATTTTATGGCCATGTTCTTTGGTATAAAATAAACCTATCTAGGAAATGTTATGCTGATTTCAAATATACCTACCTTCTCCGTGTGTCTGTACCTTAAACGGCAATTTTTAATGATTTTCCCCCAAAACATAAATACGAAACAAGCAATAAGTTTAAATGAATGAGGCTTAATGAACGTCGGCAAGCTGGCCGGTAAACTGAAGTTGTAAAACAATTACGATTCGTAGCACAAAATTGAGTAGTCCATTTCCAAAACCCGTTAACTTAGAGGGAAATCGAGAAAAGCGCGGAAAACTGATAGCAAATGATCCAAGCGAGTTAAGGCTACATTTTTTCTTTTTATAAATCACAAAAAAAATGAACATGTGTGGAAAAATTCAACAACGTCACTGTTAATCAGAATATTTATTTCAAATGCAAATTTGGAAACAGCGGGTTTTGGCACTGTAGTGGGTCTTTGGGCATTTTATTCTCAAACACTGTTTTCTGAAAGCCATTTTGCCAATCTCTCCAAATTTTCTCAGTTATACAAGCCGCTATTTTGTCAGTTACAAAAGCAAAACACTCTTAAGAGCTCACTATTTGTCGAGTTTTGGAACGGTCTCTTTGGAAAGGGTTTTGACTCTTAAAACCGTGTCAGAATTGAAGCCAAGGCCATTCTGAATCCAACGATCTAACTCATTTTTTTCTTCGAAAAATGGATTTGAAGGCTTGGGGAAATCAGCGGCTCAATTGTTTTAAAGCTAAGGGCTAATTGGAAAGTGATAAGTAACTTGGGAAAGTATAATATGAGTAGGAATTAATTTACATTTAAATCATGATTTAAAAAAAATTGTATTCCTAATAATAGTAACACACTTATCATCATATCACAAGCTCTTTGGAAGCAATATTTCATCATAAAAGAGCATCAGTTCCTGAAGGTGTATATGACAAATGAGAGGTGTACAAAGAAGAAATTTTTTATAGGTAAATAACTATTTACTAGTGTAGGACTAGATAATAATAGAAGAATCCAGTACCTACCTCCCTTCCTACAAAAACGCAATCCTCCTTTTATAAAAGGCACCTTGTATCAACATGTAGGTAAGTAGGTACATCATTCAATGCCCTGGTGGTACCAAACTATTGTTATCATTCTGGTTGAAATAAGCGTAGATACGTCCATCCTCGGTCGTAAATGCAAATACGAGTAGAAGTCTGGAATACCAAGGTGTTCCATGATAGTCTTACACCTGTAACTCTGCACGAAGTACGAGAGCTTTAACAGCAATTATGTTAATAATAAGTTATTTTCCAAAGCCCTAGTTATCCAGCCGATGTAGTGAGGGACGGAAGTGAAAACAGTTGGGTTGGATTCACCACATCCCATCCCCCAGGCTATGATGCCGTAGAGGGCGAATCTGTTAGGCTCGTTGTTCATCTGGCAGTAGAGAGGTCCACCCCCGTCACCCTAAGAACAGAGCAAAAGTTGAAAATTATTAAGTTTAGGTACCAAAATGGTATACGGAAGGTACAGCCAAAGGATGAATATTCCCACCTGACAGGTGTCTCGCTCATCGACTCCACCTGCGCAGACGAAACTGGGCATGAGTTCGAAGCGATCCCCCAGACTCGTGGTCCTCAGCTTCTTCTGGCAATCGTCGTTGGACAGCACGGGAAGGTTTACCTTACGGAGGATTGGAGAGTATTCATATTTACGACCTGAAATTCAATAAATAATTAATATGATGTAGGTACCCTGTACCCACATGTCAAAACGTGGATATACGACCAAAAATGTCACTGCCCGAATCGTGGGCCACTTTGGCAGCCGGACAGAGAAATGGAATGAAGGGTTTTAAGGGAAATTCATGTACCATGGGACAGATTTTTCATTCTCAAATTTTGAAGCACTCGAAAAGTGAATACGGAACTCTGGCAATGTAACATCTACTTACTAGCATCTCATTATCGATCTTCATGATTTTTTCAAATATTTCAGAGCACTTCAACTGCACCAAAAATCAATTTTTCAAAAACCTTTTTTTGAGCCAAGCTGTACCATGGGACAGCTTTGTTTGTACCTTGCGACTGGTGTCTGAGCCTTGGGAATGAGTAGGGAAAATCTGTATTAAATGAAAGGCAATGTGCTAAAATATCATTTAAATACGCTACATTAAAAAAACAGTATTCTATCTATAATAACAACTTACAGGTATGACTCGCTGAAAACACTGGAATTTAAGCTATCGCAATGGGTCCACAACTTTAGGTATAATAATTTCTCAATTGTTTTAACGAACGAATTTTGCTTGAGCCTCGAGAGATGATGGAATCCGAAAATAACGAAAGAATGTCATCAGGAATACTGACATTGAAGTTATATTATCATGAAACGATAAAAAGTGGTGTTCCAAGGTACAAGACTAGATTTGTCCCAAGGTAAAAACACAGCGAGTTCTCCTGTCAGTGGTCATAGTTACAAGAAATGTGAATTAAACTAATGGAAACGTTAGGGACTTCATATCGAACCTCATATCGAACGTCACATTCGAGTCACACCTAGCCATAAAACTGCTTACGCAGTTAATATACATATAAAAAAGTGTTAAATTTCAGGAATCGTTTTAGAATGGTCTGAAACGGATTTCCATGAAGAAAATATTCAAAAATTTGCATTACTAAAATGTTGAAGCCATTGCAATAGCTTCATTTTCTTCATAAATTCGCTAATGTCGCCAAAAACAAAAAGTGAGCAAGTGAAATGGCTGGTGAGACAGACAAACAAGTGGACTAACCTTGCCCATCTTTCCCCCAACCCGCTGCAAAGCACGATGACGGTTTGATCATGTCCACTGTGTCCGCCAGACACATGAGCCCCACAGTTTCGTTCAATATGAAAGGATTGTTGACGAATATGAGAGCGATGTTGTTGGCCGAATTCAGAATGTTGAAATCCTTGTGAATAACGACGGTGGCTGCCTTTTGTTTTTGAGTTGGGTTCGGCTCGATTTGGGAGGACGCGTTCCATTCTCCAACTTCTACCGACCAATCTTTGACAGTTGCATTACTGTAAAATCGATGTTTTAAATTAAAAAAATTAAAATGAAATACTGTTTAGTATATAAGGTAAACTCAGAAGACCGTATTAATCATCGAAGGCTTAATTTAAAAAAACCTATTCACCTAAACAAAAAGGGATTTCAGATGGGAAACGCTAGGTAGGTATTACCTTTATCCTAAGTATATTTCTTGGGAGCGCAGATTTAAAATAATTATGTACCTATTCAATCAACAGACGGAGAATACTTTAATGGATTGCAATATGAACCTTGAAAAATTTTTGTGGCCCATTGTTCTCCATATCCTCGCACTTCGCATTATTAATTATTTTTCTTCTAATAACTACATACGTACCCCGGTAGCTAATTATTATTCTTCCCATTCTCACAGTGTAGTCTATATTCATGTCCAGTATTCTTCCCAAAATTAACAATCAGTAGCCGAACATATTATGTAACTTGCCTACTACGATGCAACGGAGTAAGGGATGTATCGTAGTTAGTGTTTAGTTATCCATCGGTATCGCGTTATCTACACTTAAATCTTGCAATTTTTGAGCTACCATGAGACAATTATCCATGTTAATAAAACACATCCGATCCGACGGGCATTCACCTACAGAAGAGCCTATAACACCATCGGCTGTCCTGCGGAACATCATTCTCAGCTACAGCTACAACATTCAAGTCTGTGATTCGGGATAATGTCAAAACTGTCTCTCTGTATCTTCATGCTTTTGCGAATAGTTTGCCTCTCTTGTTTTCTTTTTTTGTACCGTTAATTATTCTATTGTTTTATTCTCTTCTTGTCTCTACTTGTTATTCGTATTCCTTAATAAGTTATGTATTACTCTTTTTTACTCATTTTTTTGCTATTAGGTACCTAAACTATGTTTTGGGGGATCTTGAGGGTTGGTCCGACCAACTGAGGGTTGGTTCGGACCAACCCTCAAGATCCCCCAAAACATAGTTTAATTTGAAGTGGTCGAGATCGTCATACAGTGGTATTAGGTACCTATGCATAAATTAACTATCATATGTAATTACGCTCTGCCCTTGATAAATAAATAAATAAATAACCTGCAGTCAGAACTTCAAAACGTCATGGGAATCGTGGTATCCGTTCGAGTGTGATTGCCACACAAATTAACAGATTCTAACTTGTGATTATGTCCGTGAAGAATGCATTTTTTCTCGCGTTTTCGAAATATTGAATAAATTTGTCAACTCGATTATTTCGATTAATTAAAGTTCTCCAAATTAATGTGAAACGAAGGTACCTGTTAGGTACTGTCACAAAGCCAACTCGGAAACTCTCAAGGATTCCTACTTTTATCTGGTAGGTACCTACTAGACTAGGCTACATAAACCTATAGTAAGACGTAGGTAGGGATGCAAAACGATTTTCGATTGAATCGAAAAATCGATTTCCCCCCTTCCTATTTTTTGCCATCATTGATTGTTCCGATTTTTAGCCCGAAATAGATTTTTTTGTCGAAAAATGCATTGCAAGAAAAATAATTTTTTTGTGATAAAAATAAATAAAAATAAAATAATAAATAAATAAGTTTCTTGAGAAATCGATTTTTTCACCCGATTAATTGGTGCAATTGATTTTAAGCTTTCAATTGAGAAACGATTTTCAAAATCGATTGTTGGCGACCGATTTCGCATCCCTAGACGTAGGTATTATACCTATCTATGGTATTTTTGTAGGCTCGGAAGGTAAAAGGTATTCCTACTTACAGCTACAGACTGGTTTAGGTCCAGTAGTTTCGACTAAATATTTCACATAATAATAGACATCTGCATTTTTTGTTTCCTTACGTCAAGCAATGAGCGGCTGTGAGCACGGATTGTGTACCGATCAAAGTCCCTCCGCAGACGAATCTTCCATCAGCCAAGATCCTCACCATCCATGGAACTTCTCCATAGAATGTCTGAACTGAAATCGAAAAGCGTTGAATAATAATAACAAGAGAGAAACACCTGGTGAGGAGCTTCACATTACTTTCACTACCGGTACAGAACCAAAAAAAATGTATTTGTGGGTGATTTTCTGCTCCCTACTTACTCCACTCATTTTCCAGGAGGTGAGAGGTTTTTGTACATATCACTTGTAGGTACTTAAGTGTGTGAATATCATCAAAATCCCCCGAGCCATTTTGGAGAAAAGGCCAGAAAAGTTCTATGGGACCCCACCACCCCATGGGCAGCCCACCAGAAAGGTGAAAAGAAAGTACTGCATCATTCTTCATGTTTTTGATCTGGATAGCTTAAATTCCTACTGAAACTTCATTATGTTCTGTGTGTCTCGAAATTAACTGATTTGGCAATCGTGACCGTTATACATGACTTGGAAAGGCGAATGGAGTAGAAAATTCAAATATTACATTAAGTTATGACCTAATCGGTTAAATTTAGTTTGATTGAATTAACTGTAATCTATCTTAGCTATGTTTTAATTGTTAAATACCAGGAATTGGTACCTAAGATATCGTATAAAATAATGGGGTAGTATGAAAAATCTAACTTGGAAGGCCTGGAACATTGGATATTATCCTCTTCCAGTCGGGCTTAATCGTGAACTTCTTCATACGTCTCACTCCACAGGTTCCTGGAGGAAGTGGAGCAACTAAGGGTAACGGTGGTACTCCTGGCTGGGGTTTCGGGGTACGATCTTCTTCAGGTACGCAAACTCCCGTCCTGCGAAGACAACAGACCCGACGATAAGTCATAGTTTACTTGTAAAAACTTGAAAAAGGTTGCCATTGGAATTAGTGAGGTTTTTCAAGATTTATAAGAATTGTTTTAGTTCATTATGCCAACACAAGAAACACCACATTAGCATTTTGCCATTCAAATTTAGTTTTTTCCCAATCAAATTTATGATAGGTACTATCGAAAGGACTGTTGAACACCTTGAATTTGATCGAGGAAAAATTAAATTTGGCTGGGAAGAACAAAATTGGTTGGGAAATATATATATTTGAATGGGAAATGCTATTTTAATCCTCCCAAAAGTACCTTGGTAAATTTGTCTAAGGGAGGGATTTATAGACTGTCCTCGAGTATACCAATACTGACTGATTATATATTAAATTTGTCTAAGGGAGGGATTTATAGACTGTCCTCGAGTATACCAATAATGACCGAGTATTCCAATACTGACTCGGCTTCAGGAAACCTTGTAAACCATCTCAAGGTCTCCTTGAAACTCGAGGACCGTCTATAAATCCCGCCCTAAATATTTTTCATTGCAAAGTACGGAGTATGATCCACCTCCTTGTGTTACGTGGATAAGTACTATATTAGGATGGTTTGTAGCTTCAAAGAAAAAAATATATTATTACTTATAGTTGATGCGTCCTTCGCCATAATTGCACGAACTTGTCGTTATTCCTCTCCTATCTTCTTCCGAGCTTGCGGAATAGGCGCCTTCGAACAGAACGAGAATTCCAAGACACATAAAAACCCTCATATTGGATGAGGAAAACTTGAAGGTTTCCGACTTTTAGAATTTATAGACAGAATCCCGCGATCAAGGCACAAGACAGGACGGTGTAGGATAACCCCAGACTTCCTGATGCCTTCTATATAGGATCCCCTTCTCTGCATTTATCATCAAGACCTGTTTACCCCTTCCTACATTGTACCAGGGGTCATCGGAGGAACCCTTCCACGGAGATTCCGATCGACTCGGGGTTATCCCAGTGACCCGACCAAAACGAGGAAAAACACAATTTAAACGTTAATCTAATCTTTCTTAGTTGAGTTTTTATCCACCGTGGTGACCCAAAATAGAAAAACACCCAACAACAGGTATAGGCACTGTTGTTCTGTATGTTGAAGTTAATCTTACAGGCCTACACAAAACACCCGTAAACTAGCAACTATAGGTAAGTTATAAAATTAATATTCATGTTACCGGCAGAGTTTGAAATCAGGCATTGCAGACAATTCCATTTGGGACCGGACCATGTATTCAATTTAATAATAATTTTATATTTTTCCGGTAACAGTTTTCGATGACTGCCGTGTGCGTCACCATCAGAGCAACTTACATTTTGAAGGTACTTTCCTACATTGAACAGGTTTATGCTGGTATGAGTGTGCGCAGAAGGTTTTGCACAGCTAACATATTCATTCGAATTGCACCTGCACCACCGATAGTTGGTTCGGACCTACTATCTCACCGTGCAGAAGGGCGCCAAAGCATCCGAAAAATAATATCTTTTTAATATGGTTTGCCCAACAATGTAATAAAATATTCAAAATTGGATTATTATTGGTTGCGGATTGCATGTTACAAGTCCTCCTCTAACCTCTAATGCTTGTTTATACATCTTGAAACTTGTACCAAAGTGATATTTGGTGTAGGCATACAAATATTGTCCAATGGAGATCTCTTCCGACCTTAAAAAGCCATACAGTCAGGGCCAAGGCGGCGGACAGGAAGGATGAATCCATCCTCCTCGACGAAACATAATAATGAGTATATATCTACGACTATACACGTTTTCATATTAAAATAATGTGTTTTACGTACATTTTTAAGTGCCCAAATAGGCTAAAAATTCAATTTTAAACACCCAATTTTTAAAACAATTTCCTGCATATTTAGTAGAAGCCTGTCAGCGTTTTTATAGGCCCCCAAATGAGGCCAGAAGTGGGGGGACCCTCCCACTTCTGGCTTACAATGAGTGGAGCTTGGATCCCACGTGTACAGCACACGTGGGAAACCAGGTCTCCACAGAACCTATTTGATTTTTTTTAGGACTGTTGGCAGGGTTTCCATATGCTCTTCGCAGGTTTCCCCTTTGTGTCACCCAAATTTCCCCCTTTCCTCTGATCAAACTTTCCCTCATAATTATCCTCGCCGGAAATGGGGTAAAAAGGCATCAACTTGTTTATTCATGCGTAATATACAGTGAGTTTAAACCCGAAACCGAATGTCGAAGAAAATTAGGCTAAGTATTGCCATGGTTCCAAAATTTTTGCTACCCGCGTAAATGGTTAAAATGTTCTACGTGGAAATCCATTTCAGACCGTGCTAAAACGATAATTATTACAAACACTTATACTTCACTCCATACAAAAATTACAATGTCAATAATGTCAAAAGAAAGGATGAGTTCGTTGGCCAGAATTTTTGGAGTACTCTGAGGAGTCATATTTTGAATATTTGGCGACAAAAATGCTATAAAGAAACGTATTTTTGAGGTTTTTTGGAGTAAATTACCATTGAAACCATAGGAACTATTATGGTATATTAGGAATCAGCGCATAATGTCTTATAAGAATCACCCTCTAAATTGGTTAACATGGTATTTTTATTTTATGTTAAGCATTCGTTGAATATACTCATGCTGCATGACACGCACTTTTGCTTCCTCACTTACAATTTGGCAAAGGATGGAAGTTGCTACTAACGACCCTAAGGAAGAGGAAAGAACCTACTAAAGACTCTAGAATGACCTACTAAAGACTCTAGAATGACATAATTCTAGACTCTTGAATGACCTAGTTCTAGAGTCTTTAGGACCTAACTACCAGAATATTCACAATTTATATTGAGGACGATATAATAAGGACAGGAGATTATTTCTCCAAAAATCAAAGCTTAAGAATAATTTTTGATTTTCCCCCATTTTTAGCCTCTCATCTGGCTGTTTTCCTCGTTATGGAAACCGTGAGTGGTGGCCTTTCAATGAGTCGAATAAGATTAATATAAATTGTCATTCATGCAGTAGGTTAGGACCGACGAAAAGAGTGTAGATTTTAAAAATCATGAACCGATCGTCAGTGCTTCCCAACATAATTTGGAGTTTTCAGTGACTCTAAGTGCATACAAATCTTAATTTGAAAACGTAAACAACTTAACGTAAACCTCAGAAAAAAATTGATATTTTGACTCAAATACGAAAACAGGAAAGTCGAATCAAAAGTTTACTAGGTAATTGCACCTTCCACCAGTCCGCTGCTTTTATTCAAGGCAATCCAGTCATCGAGTAGCGGTCTTTACGTGCCCGCGGTGGAACCGACCATCTCAGAAGGTAAAGATGTGCAAAAGACAACGTAGGTGCCCACTCGTTTCTGCACAGTTCAGTTTAAATCTAGTATTCCAAATTCTAGATAAATTTGTGTGAAATTAATTTTAGCGGAACAAAACATTATGTTATACTGACGATTGTTTCTAACTCGAATAAATTATATTTACGTATTACGGATAAAATGTAGGCTGGGATCAGACACTGGACCAATTAGAGTAAGGTGAGTTTGTTCTTGTATTGTATTACTTCTCAATATTTTAAAATGAAAATGATACATATCTAGTTACGAATGTCACAAGAATCGCAGTAAGATGGTAAGTATTATTATATTCAGTATATGTGTAGGTATGTGTTATATGTGTATTATCTATATATTTCAGTATATTATGGTGACTATACAGGGTGATCCCAAACGTAACGGACTTACTTTGAGGTCTTATAGGAAATTTCACGCTGATCACGAGTACACCACATATTAAGGGTCCCTGAATGAATCTTGACCACTTATTTCGCAAAAAACCACTTTTTTCGACGTTTTTTTGAGTGTTGTTGAGCAATAAACAAGGAAATTATCCGGAAAATCGAAAAACACCTCGAAATAAACGTTTTAGGAAATTAAATTCTGCGTCGAATGAGACCAACGCCTGCTCTTAAAATTGTACCTACGAGTTTTGGCGAATTTTAGAAGTTTTGATCTGTTGATTAACTGCGTGATAGGAGCAGGAAAGGTAGGCAGGTAGTATGAACTTAAAATGTAGGTTTAAACGTTTTTTTTATCATTTAATAATGATTAACAGGACATTAGAAACATTTGAAATTACATTTCAAGTTCATACCTACTACCTGCCTAACTTTCCTGCTCCTATCACGAAGTTTATCAACAGATCAAAACTTCTAAAATTCGCCAAAACTCGTGGGTACAATTTTAAGAGCTGGCGTTGGTCTCATTCGACGCAGAATTTTATTTCCTACAACGTTTATTCGAGGTGTTTTTCGATTTTCCGGATAATTTCCTTGTTTATCGCCCAAAAACACTCAAAAAACGTCGAAAAAAGTGGTTTTTTGACAAAAAAGTGGTCAAGTTTTATTCAGGGACCCTTAATATGTGGTATATTCGTGATCAGCGTGAAATTTCCTATAAGACCTCAAACTATTATTATTATTATTATTACTATATTATTATTATTAAGTCCGTTACGTTTGGGACCACCCTGTACATAAGTATTGTAATTGCATTCGAACACTCGAACTCTTTGAAAGTAGAACCCAAAAGTTAATGAAATTTAATTTAATTAATTTTGGCCCATGGCAACCAAGGAAAGTGCCTCGTAAGGCGGATAGACGGATTTTAAAAAATTAGATTTTTGGATTCCACGTACCTACCTTGAACGTAAAACATCAAATTTTAAGGGGGCGGGTTAATTTTTATTATTTTTTTTTTCGTGCTCGATTCCAAAGGTTTATTATTGAAAATAATAAACCAAAACGAAATAATCGGATGGATTCAATTATATTTCAAGCTGACATTGGTTTTATTTTAATCGGAAATGTTCGAAACATTTCTTGAAATAACGTCGAATCCTTACTCAAACATTTAATAACGTAACTATTATAATGTTAGCGAACGTAATATAATGTAATATATTATAAAAAACTTAGTATAATGTTAGCGAACAGTTCGCGAAATTGTATGGAAAGTTCGGGTTTGAGTTCGAAAAGAAAAGTTCGAGGATCTTGGAATAATCAGTTCGAGTTCGGTTCGAATGCACCCCTATTTCAGTAGGTAAATTGTAATATTCAGATAGTTCATCTTTTGAGGGTCAGGCTAGGCTTGCAATAAACAGGAAAAAACGCCTAAATCTGTTTCTCCGAATTGCTTTCTCAACCCTCAACCGAACTAACGGAATTATTATGCAACAAAAATTAATCTGTTCCAAATTTTGATCATCCTTACATCTTGGTGTTTACCTAAACATAGGTATTTAAAACCCCGTGTATGCCCGTTAAGTTCTATAAGTAGGTTTTACTCACGTGAAGTTCAATTTTTGTTTCTTTTCCTACTGAATTTTTTACCGTATGTGTTTTCAAGAACAGGGGTTTCCCATTTTTTTAACGGGCTCTTCCTTGTTCCAATCATCGTATCTCATTACATTGCAGGACGATAAATACAGCCTTTATCAGAGTTGGAGGATATTGGGGCAGTGCGTTCGAAAAGGTTCGTGGTGGAAGGTCGTAATTCGCGATCGACTCCAAGATATAGTGGATCAGAGGCAAGAGCATCTTTCAATTCCAATATCGAGGTAAATGCCAATTAATAATATAATTTTCATAAGATGGTTTTTTTTACATGGTATTTCAATGTTGTTGGATATACTTGATTTTGACAGGATTAGTTCATAGTTTTAATAAGTACTTAGGTTTGTGAAGTATTGCGGTCCAACCGAGTAACTCTATAAATAAATATTATAGCAGGAAAAATTGTATGTTTTAGGATCAGGGCTTCCCAAAGGGGGTCCACCGGCATTTCTAGGGGTCCGTGACCGCCTTTGATTTGACCGAAACTGGAAAATAATTAGTAAAATCATCATTTAAAAAAAACAAAACAAGAGCAATTCATTGATGGTTTGCTTAACCCCACATATTTATAGTACTATGGGACCACACAACAACATTCGTTAGATACAATTCTAATTTTCAGGTAATAATTAATAAAAACTCGAACAAAAGTTAAGTTCTTCTGGCTTCGGGGAATCTGCGAAATTCCCCTAATTATTCTCTTTGTCAAGAAGTACAAAGATCGTTGTCCGCTGACCTGTCACAAAGATACATGTTTTTCGAACGATACGTGTTTTTCAAATTTTCAAATACGTGTGTAGTTTTTCAAATAAATGTATTTCAAATCGTTTGTTTTTCAAAGAATACATGTCTTTCCAAACTCCTCAAAGATACATGTTTTTCAAACTCCTCACCTAAACTTTTTAGGTTTTAAACAAAAAAGTCCCATTCACGCAGCATGAGTTGATGAG
>JAEMON010000013.1:14098200-14108968 GCA_030264115.1 Lygus lineolaris
CTCACCAACTCATGCTGCATGAATGGAACTTTTTACAGTTTTAATTGATTTTTTAAAGCGAAATGTGACTAATTCTGACAGCATAATTTGATAGGTTGTTCTTTTTGGACATTTTGAGCTCATTCCCAATATACACCACATGCTCCTACGCTTGCGTTTTCCCCAAAATCTTAAAAATAACGGAGTTTTAGCGATTTTAATTTGATCCTCGTAAATGGATAAAAAATTGCAGGCACCTGGATACATTTACCCATAGGTAGGTACCATTTATGAATCAGGGTTCGATTCAGAATAGTCACATCTAAGATGGATTTCCAAGGAGACAATTTTAAATAATTAACCGCACAAAATCTATGTTTGTGCATCATACTATTTCGTAGGTAGTATCCTATTATGTAATTCGTTGTGTGTGTCGGTCTGTTTGTTTCCCTATCACGCCCAAACGGGAGGACGATGAAGATGGTCAGGAGAGTTCCTGGAAGTGTCATAGGCCTTGGTTTATTTTGTGAAGATGGATTTGTTTGGATGCTGGAGTTGGTTGTGTGGATGACAACGGGCCTTTTTGCTAGTTGGATCATATTTCCGTGGTAGTCATTAATATTAAGTTTACTCATTGATCTTAAATCATGTATCCAGGTGCTTTTCAACATGCCATGAAGTACGTAGAGCTGCCCACCGTTTCGAGAGATGAGTGCGAGTCAAAGCTTCAGGAAACCAGATTGGGACCATATTTCACTTTACCTGAGAGTGTCATGTGTGCAGGAGGCGTTCCGGGAAAAGACACCTGCAAGGTAGGTGACATCATACATATAAGTGGCGACGGCTCCAGTCATTGCTAGATGCGGCGATGACTAGAGAAAATAGTGACGAAAAATTCAAAACATTATTTTTCCATTTTCGGGGTTTATTTGGAGGTTTATTATATGGAGAAATCATTGGAGCATTTTGAATTTTCAGGGAAAA
This sequence comes from Lygus lineolaris, assembly GCA_030264115.1. Taxonomy (NCBI): domain Eukaryota; kingdom Metazoa; phylum Arthropoda; class Insecta; order Hemiptera; family Miridae; genus Lygus; species Lygus lineolaris. The sequence goes on from JAEMON010000013.1 coordinate 14,099,164, forward strand.
TTGGGTATTCAATTCGTTCTATATTCGTAGGTATGGGCACACGGGTCATAAATTTGATCCTCGAAATTCTAAGGAAAACCTTTCCAATGGACGACTGAAACATTTTCACATCCACCTACTTGCGATGACTCGGAAGAAAAGTCACGCCTCGCCCCTGTAATACATTCATTCAAAGACTTTATTGTCACTCGAAAAAATCGCCCTCTCACATTTCGCACAATACCGATTGGAACATCTGGTATACAGTAATCCATGGATTTCAATCATGGTTGGACGTATTTCACGTTTAAACACGCGCAGTCTCTGAAACTGATCCGATTCCTACAAAATTCACATGTGATCAACAATCCAGGAGGGACGAACTTTGGCTCTAAAAATTTGGTCTAGGGATGCAAAATCGGTCGCCAACATTCGATTTTGGGAATAGTTTTTGAATCGAAAGATTAAAATCGATTGCACTAATTAATTGAGTGAAAAAAATCGATTTTTCAGAAACTTATATAATTTTTTGGTAGTTTGGTATTTTACCTGTCCAATTCGGTAGGTTTTTATTTATTAATTGTCTTCTTTCTTCACAAAATTAATGGAACTTTCAATGGGTGCATGAAAAATGAAATTATAACGATGGGGTCATTCAAGAATTTAAAAACTTGCTTGGTTCAATATTTAATCATTGCAAATGTCAAGGCCACAGACAAAACCAAGTTTCAAAGAATGTCTTACAATCTACAATCAAATATCTTTTCTTTACAATCGATTTTTGAAGACAATAAATCGATTTCGGACTAAAAATCGATGGCAAAAAATCGAAAATTGGAGGTGAAAAATCCATTTAGTTGAAAATCGATTTGCATCCCTAATTTGGTCCATGGATTACATGGCTCCGCCTTAGTAGTGGTACTGGATGGAATTAGTTGTCCGTGCTAATAATAATAACAGGTCCGTAATAAAGGACTTGCACTCAAAATACCATCAAAAGTTTGCGCATGCGTAGTGTCTACTACTGATCTGAATACGACGAAATCCATTCTATATAGGACCAACAATCCAAGATGGGCCTCACCCAGAGTCATAATGTCTAGATCAGCCACTGCACACACCCTTACTTACTCAAGAAGGTGAGGGAACTAATGAACACCCAGACATACAACCACGAAGCCTCGAAGTTTTATTTCCCGATAAATGCTTCGCACGCTACGTTTTCAAGGAAGTTGATGTCTCAAGGTTATCAAAGCCTGAAATTCAGCAAAATTCGTGCAACAAAAAAATGCTCTATTTGTTCACCCAATTAGATAGGTAGGGTAAAGGGTACCAGTTACTGGCCGCCTCCTTCTTTAATTTCCTTTATTATAACACAGATGTCTCTGATATCGTTTCAAGTACTCTTGTTATAAAGTTGTTATAGTTAACCTAACTAATACAGAAGGCATTGGCACAAAAGGAGTTACATTGTAACCATATTGAAACCTCACAATTCAGTTCAAAGTGATTGTGCTGTCGAAACCACATGTTCCCTGTGAATACAGTAAGCAATACACCTTTCATTCTTAAGGATTTAACATGTTTCCACTCTGTTTTGGTCCTCCTATTTTTATACTTCCTTAATCTGCGACTATCTAGTAGTCGATTGGTGCCATAAAAATACAAAAAACTCGGGAATTAAGCAATAATATTTGTGGGGCTAATAACTGAATCTGGCTAATACTCCGGCCAATAACTAGCGAAAATTGACTTTTTTCAGTTTTTATGGAAACAAAAAAATTGAAATAGCAATTGCCACATATTATTTGAAAAAACATGAATCGCGATGTTGAAATACTAAGCTTCCTAAAAACCCTGGGACAACAGGGATTTTAATGAAAATAATCATTTCGTCGTTGAAGATGCAACTCGTGCTAACTGACTTTTCGCAACTTTTCAGGAGAGACAAAAAATGAGTTGCAGCTTGCAGAGGATGCATCTTCAATTATTAGATATCACAATGTGATATCTGATAATGGAAGATGCAACTTCTGCAACGCGCAATGTAGTGCCACATCGATTTATGAAGTTAGTTTCAGCAAAAACTCAACAGAATGCGCTCAAATCGCAAAATTATAACATGTCATGTTATCATTCTTTGCGATTTAAGCGCATTCTGTTGAGTTTTTGATGAAAATAACTTCACAGATCGACGTGGCACTACATTGCTCTTCTGACTGCATAATAATCTCACTTTGCCGAAAATGTCAGCACGTGTTGCATCTTCAACAACGATTTCCAACAAGGATAGTAGCACCAAAAATCCTTAACCGGACATAAACTAGTGCCTTTATCCTAGGTATACATATTTATGAAAACAAAGGATCAAAGTGAGTGAGTGGAGTGTTTTTTTTTTTTTTTTTACCAAATCGAAGGACATCCGCTCCAATTTTATTCGAAACTCGTGAAACTTTGAAACTATGAAAGGATGTCAAGTTATGTCGTATATTTTTCAGGGGGATGGTGGTAGTCCCTTGATCTGTCCCATCAAAGGGCAACTCAACAGGTACCAACAAGTAGGGATCGTCGCGGCTGGGATCGGGTGCGGGACGGACGTTCCGGGTATCTACGCCAATGTCGCCTTTCTCAGGCCCTGGATCGACCAACAGGTGACTCAGCTCGGTTTCATACCCGCCTACGACTACTGAAAGACTGTGATCATCGAATATTCATCGGTTCGGACTAAAGTTAGAAAGTCGATGATGACGAAAGAAAGGTTTCGAACCCCATTCGTTAGTGATTGAAGATTCCAACCAATATTGTAATAACACCTAATGTTACAATAATAATAATAAAACTGCTTTATTTGTGAAAGGTCCATGGTACCTATAAGAAGGTTGCCACGTTATTCACATTTCATAATAGGTTTCTCTTGCTATTCTGTATCTACCTCTAAAAATAATGTTCAAATAACAGATTTTTCGTTTGAAAAATAATTACCTACATATTTACCTAACGTTACACCACGGTAGGCACCTAAATACTGTGTGTAGCCACCGAGTAACATAACTATATGTACCTATATTTCATGTTTCACTGCATTCATTCAAAAGTTGGACCCATCTGAGGTCTTTCTCAGGATCCAGGTGATCTGTAAAAAAAATCGCGAAAATATAATAACATCTCCTGTTAAAATGTGTCCAGCTTTTTGAGCCTAAAACCTACACCCCTTATAGAATCTGTAGGAATCCTGGCGAATAGGTGAAAAATTGGTACCTACAATGTGATTGCAAGGTATGTAGGTACCGTAGAATCGTTAAACTTCTGCCACTTTTTGAGGTTATTTGAAAATTTCATCACTTTGTTGTTGTTTAAAAAATTTGAAAACAAAAAATTGATATTACTTCACATGTCAGAAAAAAAACCCCAAAAAAAATTCCAAATTTTCTTTATGGAAAACTTTTTTCCATCAAAATAAAAATGTCAGTGAAGATACCTAGGAGTACCCAAGGAGGAAAATTCACGAAAGAGGTTGACAAAATTACAAGTGAATAACTTAATAAACCATTTATTTTTCTTGAGGCAAGATTAACGAATATTTACTCATTACATTGTGTATAAAATAACCTGAAACAGTGACTAGAAGCCAGAGGCTAGTGTATTATACACATAATATATCACATTATATCTAATATATTTTTTATATTATGTACATAAACGATAAGTACACAATAGGAATGAACCAAAACAATTTGGAAAAGGAACATTATAGTAGTAGCCTTAAGAATGTTAATGGGAAACATCTATTAAATAGATAAATATTTCGAAAATAGATCACTTTTGGGAATGAGGAACCAAACTGTTGCACAATTCCGGCCCTGATGATTAAGTAGGTACTTGGTACTTCTGGATGGAATCACCTTCTTCCTGTTGAATCACGTCACTCACCCCGATAAGCCTAAACAAAAACATCAACGAAGTGTTTGAGGGTATCTACGGTTGGAATATTGTGAAAACCAAAGGTCACTCTGTAAAAAACATTGAACATAATTAGGTACCTGCGTGGACCTTCATGTGTTTCTTCAGTCGATCAGGTTTGCCAGCTCTGTAGTGGCATATATAACACGTATAGGGCTTCTCTTCTAATCAACAAAACAATTTCGATGAATTCCGTGTAGGGAGGTACCATTGTAAAACATACTTATAAACAAACAATATCCTTAATAAACATCATTTTTCGGGCATAGGTACTATTCATATTCCAATATGAGTGGTACATGAGCGCAGGGCGGTGAATGGGGCATTAAGTATCGTGTATGCGAAAACCACATTTTTTCAGCCTTTGTATCGTTGTTTGGAATAAAATAACACTGCCATTACAAAGAAAAAATAGTTTATCGTTCGGGGGTGGAGAAAACTTGGAATAAAATCTCAGCAGTTTGAATAACAGGCGGAATTCCGAAAGCTCTTGATGAAACCTTTCCAACGTCACACTGAAAGAACTGAATCGAAAAAGAATGCGCTGAGATCGCATTGAGGGCAGTGAAAATAGAAATAATTTAAATAATTAATAAAAACTTAATTAATAATTAATTTATAATTGATTAATTCAATCAATTGATTAATTATGCAAATTCTATTCTCACTAATCAGGAGCTCTAACAGTGATGGGCTTTGTGTTTCGTTTTGTTGGTTGGCATCTTGGACGGAATTCGCCAATGACAGACGACGCCCTTTTCAACGTAACTTTCCCGCCAAATTACAGTAATAAATATTTCAATAAATTTTCTAAAATTACAGATACACTATTTTTGCCTTACGACTTCATTATTGTTTCTTTTGTCATTATCTTTCAGAAAAAATTTTGAAAAAAATTGATGATAATTCCACATAATAAGTAATCAAAATTGGGTACTTACTAGTGTGTTTCAACATGTGGTCCTTTAGATGACTGGCAATTCCAGTTCGGTATGTACAAAGATGACAAGCGTGTGGCTTCTCCCCTAAAAGTGAAAACTGACAATGACTGCTTTTGCCCATATCTAATCAAGAAGAAAAATGATAAAAAGTAATGGGAACCTAGATGGATTTTTTACCTACAGCATAACTAAGGGCAGTATTCATAAACGTTCCTAAACACATAGGGAGGGCTCCCTTGTAAAACCGCCCCATAAGGCTTAGCCTTCATAATCGTTCCCTCAGGTCATTCCTTATCTTAGGAGATGTCTGTATGCTTACAGACTGGAGCTTTGATAAAAGCGAGAGAAGAGAACAAAGAAGAGGAGCAAACAGAGCAGAGAGTTGGTCATTGGTCAATTCAGAGTGGAGCGAGAGTCAGTGCCGTTCAAAACCTTCTAGATGATGGATGATTAGTACTTCTTTGTCGAAACCCCATCATTGAGAATGTGGTATTTACTTCGGGGGCGATAAGTAGAAGGGATTCACGTAATTAATCAATCGCGACATGTACACAGGGAATCTCATCATTTGTACTATGAACTTTGAGAAGATTCCGGCAGTTTTTATGAATATTTTTGGATGGATATTATTTCGACTACTTGCTGGATAAAGCACAGCACAAATTGCTGAAGAGGTGGTCAAATTGCATTTAAAACCCAATTTTGCCTGTTGAGATCAGCGATAAGAGCGACGAAAATAAACGGGCTTGATTTCTTCGCTCACATCTTTCCATCACATCGACCTTGAGGCGCTGCCCCACTCTGTGCTCCTTCTTATGGCTACCTGCGTTTGTTTTCTTCGCTCTCTTCCCTTGCTCTTAGCACAGCTCCAGTCTGTAAGCACCCTAAGGAGTCCCGGAGACTAGCTAAGTCTCATTGGACTGCCAGGATTTCCGAATCTTCGTCTCCCTATAAAAAATAATATTGGTCACTTCATTTTCATTCCACAAGTCATTCGACGTTTGAAATGGACACCCTGGAAGAACATACGAGTACCATGACGTGACACTTATAAAGCCCCCCCCCCCCCCCCCCCCCCCCCCCCCCCCCCCATTAGGCATTATATAACTGATAAATAAATAATAATAAAATAATTAATTAATGTGGTACCTGTGTGAGTATTCATGTGTATCCTCAGATGATTAGTGTGCCCAGTTCTGAATTCGCAGATGCCACAGACGTAAGGCTTCTCACCTAAAAGGTAACACGGCTTGAAACACCCAAAAGACTAGAGCATAACTAAGTTTATGTCTTTTTCTATTCAAAATGTTACTAATTTTGCCCAAGGAGCAGCAAATTTAAAAATTAAACGACAAAAATACCAGTGTGAGTCATCATGTGAGATTTCAGATGAGTTGATCGTCGAGCTCGGTAGTCACAGAGTTCACATGCAAAGGGCTTTTCACCTAACAAAGAAACATCACATTATGTCAACTCTATACAATCTTCCATTCTAAACTGGTACCGATCTATGAACTGCAGGTATTAATGGGAAACACTAAACCATCTAGTATTTTTGAAGAATCCTAAGATTGTTTCATTTAAAACAGACGGAATCTATGGAGAGTTCTCTTTCGCACATGCAGAGCCAGAACATTTTTGAACCCTTCATGACACAATGCCAGAAAAACAGTCTTTCCGTCATCTATCGGGAAGCTTTAGAACTAATACGATGATGGATAATATAAAGAAGGAGACTTCCATGGTGATATATTTCTCCACTTCTACAGGAAGATAGATGGCGTAAGAGCACAATAAAGCGGGCCTCAGCCCCAGGTTACATCGAATGTTTACGCAATATTGCAGGCCTCGGAGCTAAAGGGTTAATAGGAAATGATTCAGTTGAAAAACCACCTCACTCTGTTACCTGAATGAGTCTTCATGTGAACCTTCAGATGACTAGGATGTCCCGTCCGGTAGCCACAAACATCACAGGAGTGAGGCTTCTCACCTAACGGATCAACAACAAACCACATTGAACGAATACCAACAACAAATCAACAATGAGAATTCGGCTGTGTAGTGGAGACAATAAGCACTGTGAGATTTCGATCATTCGGGGAATAACTAATTTTTGAATGGTTAGAAAGACACTTAACCATAAGAAACAAATACCTTCTACGAGAAGTATTTACCTACCAATTGAAGAGAAAACAAAATTTTCGAATTACGAATTAATTTACCTAAAATTATAAATTTACATCAAACTGTGATTGAGGAGTCCACTAAGCACTCGTATCACACACTGATGGGTCGATAAGTAGAAGGAGAATAGACTAGGAAAGAATTTGTTTAATTGTGATTGTTTTGTAATTTTCAGAATTTTTAAAAGGTTGCCACACCATGAATGTGCGAGTAGAACTCATCGTCTCCTTTGTAGGGATGGGATATCGAAAGAAAAATATCGATATTGACATTCCTGAGTGGCATTGTTAACGATATATCGGACCAAAACATCGATATTATTGACATTCAATATCGATATTACTATCTCTTATCTCCGCCATTAGCAAAGCACCCCTGAACTTTTGGCTCACTGCTAGGAACTTTCCCATGGTTATCTCAAGTGAGAAAACAATACCTCTCATCTGTTTCTTCTTCAGTTCCATCAGAACGTCTCTTCTCACAAGCCAGGAACATTCTCACTGCAGAAAGGAATAGACTCACGGGATCCAGTTTGAACAAATTGGTGAATTGGTGGATTTAAATTTGATTGACGAGAAGTCATTTTTTTAAGAAGAAAACATTATTTACTCACCTTATTGCGAGATTTCGAACTATTTTCCCTATGTAAGTAGATACATAACCTTTTTCGATTTTTAATAAAGCCATTTTTTGAATTTTTGCGTCCTTCTGTGTTAGTTTTTCAATCCGATATTATCGGACCAGATCATGGAAGAAGGAGTCCTTCTTCCATGGACCAGATCAACCATATATCGACAAATCGCATGTGTGTTATCGACGCTAAAATATCGAATGTCGAAAGCCAAATATCGATATCCCATCTGTGCGAAATGGAATTTCCAGTTTCCTACTCCTTTGTCAGTTGATGTGTAGATGAGCAGCTAACTAACCTGTGTGAGACTTCATATGTGATTTCAGATGACAGAGGTAAACAGTTTTGAAGTCACAGACAGTACAGGCGTGGGGCTTCTCACCTAAAAAACAAAGAAACAATACATATAGGTACTTCAGACACATAAGCTGCCGTTATAAGTTGGTGTAGAGCTGAACTCTACGTTCTTTCTACGATGGAGCAGAATACTAATTCCAGAGCTCAAACAAAAGGTGTTTGAATCGTGATTTGACGTTGATTTGTATTGGTCCTTTCTGTTTTACAGCTGTATAATGAATTTTGATGACATGCATGACGTTTCAACTTGATACAACGAATTCTCGACGAATTTATAAATTTAACAAACAATTTTCAAGGGCATTTTTCAATATTTTTCCTCGAGGAGACTGAAGGTTGAACCATGTTTCATCAGAATCACTATTCCTGGAGGACGAACTACCTACCTTCGAGAGGCGCCTGGAGTGGAGGAGACTTAAAGTAGAGGCGCCTTTACCCAACCTTTGGCTTTTGAGAGGAAATTGAGCTGTACCGTCTCATGAAGGAGGATAAAAAGTGCCAGAATCTAGATGAAAACCTAATCTTGTTGGCTACCTTCATTTTTTCTTAGTTGTTTCTTTTTCTTATTTTTTTGTCATCTTCATTTAGCTAATAAGTAGGTACCTAACCCAGTTACCTGTGTGAGTCTTCATATGATCTTGAAGACTACTGAGACGCATAGCTTTGTAGCTACAGATATCGCAGGAGTAAGGCTTCTCACCTAATAACAAAACGTCAAATCCCCATAAATTCAAGAATACCATACTGAATGGCATTTATTGGCACACTGACAAAAAGACATAAAATAATAAAGTTAGGTAGGAGTCTTCTATAACATGATCACCATGTGAGAAACATTAACTTTTAATACCGATATTTTTTATGTACCTAAGTTAACACCTTTAGCGCAGGTGGAGCCATTATAATATCCAATGAGGGCAGCCACATAGATGCAAGGGGCTACATTGAATCCAGCGTATTATGCATAATAAATAATACACACTATGTTCCAACTAGGTGTAGTGGCTGGGAAATGTGAACTAATTATTGTAACTACGGGGAGGTTCGAACATTGTTGACACACTGAAATCCAGGTCACCTCTAAACAACCACGACCGTTGAAGACCGATTAGTTGTCTATCCTTTCTACGGAGCGGTTCAGTCGAGGTAATATTCGAATATTTTAGCTGACTGTATTAGCCTGTATACTTATACACTGGGGAAAGGGAGAGTGCCAAATAACATGCCCAGGATATGAGATGGATATGAGAATAATGCTTTACTTGTTAAAATGGGGTTACCTGACTGGTCAGCGGTAGGCACCATCAGGGATTAATGGACTATGGGGGACACAGAAAATATGGGACTTAAAAGTCGCCCAGACCTAAATATCAAACTATAAACCTACCTAGCAAACAAACCCTACTAACTAACAAACCACATAAGTATCCTTAATTAATCCAGAGAGTCCTTCGTAATTAACTAAGAAGGTATTCTTTTTTCACCCCTATGGAAAATACAGTCAATTCTGTAGGTACTCACGTACAACAGCCCCATAGGTAAGTACTCTTCTCAAGTCTTAAGCCGGGCACCAAACAACAACGCTGATTTCACTGAATTACGCCCGAATCGATATAAACCGTACCGCACCAAAATGCTGCTACGGCTCAGCCAAAATACACAAGTCCCAGCATGCAAGGGTTTTTCACCTCCGATCCACCGCGTCCTGCCGTCCGTTTTGGTTTATTATTTTCAATAATGAACCTTTGTAATC
>JAEMON010000013.1:14121418-14134946 GCA_030264115.1 Lygus lineolaris
GTATTTTCGTGGAATGAAAAGGGCACAACTACGTTTTTTTGGAAAAAGTTGAAGTTTTAGCGGCTTAAGTGGGAGAATGGCTGAATAACGTTTAACTGCTCTGAAACTACAGTAATATACCTTCATGATCCAAAAATTGAATTAGAAGTATTTTGAAAACTGTAGGTGGGACGATAAAAAGGAAAAACTTCAAAGCTGATTTTCCAAAAATGGCCTTTTTGAGTTGTGCCCCTTACATTCTCGGGGTGGGACTTGTAGGGGCTGAGGGTGAAGAAATAAAGGTGTGGCCTCTTCAGTTAGGTTGTCCAACTAGTTTTGCCATGTATTTGGTCTTATCAAGGACTTCAACACTCTCAATGCGGGAAGGAAAACAGCTGACAACAGCACCTACGAAAAATGTTTTCGTTTGAAATTCGACTTTGGTCCCTTTATTTTCGATATTAAGGTATTTCGAAGAATTAGAAGTGGTTTGGACGCCATTTTGATTATTTCTAGAGCTTGATGTTATTAGTAGGATATGAGTAGGGAAACCAGCAATACACACCATTTTCGTTCAATTTTTGTTTAATTTTCAACGCTGCAAAACACAGAAAAAAGTTTTAAAAAATCGCGTTTTGTTGCTGTTTTTGTGTGGAAATTGTCAAAAACGTTAGTAAAGAAGTCATGATATAAGCACCGACTATTTATTTAACACTTTTGGCGAGAAATGATGACAAACATACGAGAAAACTGAAGCGTTGTGGAGGGTCTTTTGGGAGGGCTTAAAATATCTCGATCCGCACCATAACACGACCATTCAACAGGTACTGAACACAATGAACCACTAGCCAACCCTCCTCGACCCTTCTAATGAACTTCAAAAAATATTAGAGTAGGGAGCGCCCTCCAGATCTGCTTGATGTCATATGACATCACTCGTACCCTGGGAAGAATGGCATGATGTCATATGACATCACCCGCGTTGAATGTGTCTATGGAGCGTGTACCACAGCGTCATACAAAAGGGTTTTTATAGATACCATGGCCTACCTACCTGTAATGAGCCGAGGAGACGAATGTAGTTGAGTGAATTGACATAATTTGAACATACAACCCAGTGGAGGGGGCCTATCTCCTTCTACTGATCCAGCTCGTGGGAGGCTAGCTTCCACGTGGCACAGCCACGTGTCAGTTCTGGCTCCCCACACTAATGTAAGTTAGGTACTTTGTGTGAACTGTTCCACCAGTAAGTTTCACGGTGCCCCTCCCTGAATGTTCTTGACTGTTATTTACATGATTCTAACGTGTTGCAGCTTCTTCAGCGGTTATCAAGTGTCCTTATTACTACCTTGGAACAAGAATTTGACATAAAGTGCAATATCCTACCAGTTCTGAGAAACCTCCATGAAAATATCAAAGAGAACGTTAACGAGTTGGTTACAGAAGAGAACGACAATAGTGCAATCCAGTTTGAACCTGATGAAGACTCCTATGAACAGGCTCTTCGCTGTTTGGATTCAAAAGATCCACCTTCAGTTATAGAGGAAGGTAAGTACTGTCCTAGGTAAGAGGACCTTTTCATACTGCTTTCAGCTCTCATCCTTCAAACTACCTGGAGCAAGGAGATGAATGAGTGTGAAGGCAGAAGCAAAAGCCAAATTAGTTCTAATAAGAGCTTGCTCTTAGAATCACTTCTTTTGGGGACAGTACCTTGTAATTAGATTTATCCATAACATGAAAAGCTTAAACTTCAAGATAAGTTATTTCTTGTCAGTGTGACAGACGGATTGATGCCGGTGGTGTGATTTTATTTTCAGTAATATCTTCCCCATTTGACGAAGACTTCATGTTGATTGAACATTCCTATTGCCGCCCAAGTGAGCAGGAAGCTGAGAAAACCAATAAAAGAACGAAAGGTAGGAAAGTAGTGGCGTGATGCTATACTATTGGTAGATGGTTGCCATATTTCTTATGGTTGGACAACGAAATTGGTGGAAAAAGCCCACCTTCGTTGCCGGTAATTGGTCGCCCCTGATTGCACCTTTTCAAGCAGAATATGCCTGGAGGCATTGGAACCATCCGATAGGTTTAAGGGGACCCGGCAGCAAAAGATTTGAGAGAAATCAATTTTTATTTTATTTCATGAAACAATGTATTAACATCTAGGGAACGATAAAGTGCAATAACATAGTAAAAATTATGCTTACAAGTTTGTCAAAATTTGGTTTTAGTACAAGCCGGCAGCATAGGCTGGTCCATCCAGCCTCTTCGTCGATTTATTCTTCTTTTCGACTGTGCTACAACCATGGATATTATACGTATATTGTTCATGACTGACATAGCTATATTATCCACGATACACTTCATTTTAGGTCTAGGGAAAGCAAAAACAGCTTCCATTTGCATAGTGCGCCGTGACGTCTTGAGAAAGATGGATACTGTTGGTTTTTCTGCTGTCCTGTAACGTTTTTTCATGTTCACGGGCGTTTTTATTCGAAACAGCTGACCCTATTCGCTTGTTTTTTGTTTTGTTTTGTGGAACAGATCTGGGCCAAGAAAGTAACATATCAGTTTTACAAAATTTTGATTCTAACTGCCACTAGACGGCTCTCGAGTAAAAGAAAAATTATGAAATTTCTTCCATGGTGCCTACGAATTCGTGTATTTCAGATACCTGCAAACCCCTACGTTAATTGAAAATTGAGAATATAAGGAACCAAACAAAACAAAAACAAAAAAAATGAAATCGGTTGAAGGGGACCTGAGGAAAACGCCTGTGAAAAGAGGTATAGGGGGTGGTAGGGGGGCGGGTGCCGGGTCCCCTTAAGGATGCAAATCAATTTGAATCGAAGAGACGATTTTCCTCCGATTTTCGATTTTTTTGCCATTAGTTGATTCCTCAGATTTTTAGCCCAAAATCGATTTTATTTTCTTCAAAAATCAATTGCAAAAGAGAATCCAAATTCCAACAAGTCTTTCCACTTCAAAATAATCCTTGAAACTTTGGCGAACCGAAATTAATTTTGACACATTCTGAATAACTTTGAAATGTGATTCGCATGTCAAACATAGCTTAGAATTTAAAGAGGAGAAGAAGTTGGGTAGGTTTTCTCTGGTTACCGTATACAGGTTATTGTTTGTAATCGTCTTTGTGGTCAAGTGGAACTACATTTTTCATGCACCCATTGAAAGTTCCATTATTTTTGTTAAAAAAAAGGAAAAAGACAACTGTACCAAACTACCAAAACATAAAAAAATTTAAAAAGTTTCTTGAAAAATCGATTTTTTTCACCCGATTAATTGGTGCAATCGATTGAGAAACGATTCCAAAAATCGATTGTTGGCGACCGATTTTGCATTCCTAGATCAGTCACCTTATAAACTAAAAAGCTTCAGTCAAAAAAATACATTGAATACCTTCCTTGTGTAGTTTTGCTGTATTGTGCAGCTAGCAGCAACAATAACAAAACCAACTCCTTGGATATTTTACTAAGTCAATTTACTATAAAATGTTTTACTATCGCATCAAATTAAACTAATTATTGATTAATAAAAATACTACTAATTTTAGAAAATATTCATGCAAATCCAGCTGTTGGTTCTTTCGTTGCATGGATATTGTACTCTAGGTCTAGTCTAAAGGTTTGTTCGCAGTGACCAACTGACCAGTAAGAAAACCGTTTGAAACCACTTTCGGGCGTTTGCAGTGACTTCAGGGTTGCTACGGGTCTGGAAAACCTTGAAAACCTGGAAAAGTCAGGGAGAAAGAAAGTTGTCAGGGAAAACCTGGAAAAGTCAGGGAAAAATTGAAATTCTTCTGGAATTTCACGCAAAAACGGGCTACAAGTAGGTATTCATTAGTTTTTGGTGAAACTAATGTTTCGAATACCTAGGTAGGTACAAGGTTTCTAAATTTTTGTATATTTATGCGTTTTAATATTTTTTGTTTTTGCCTACACTACAGAATTGATCATCTGCATTTCTGTAATGTGTAAGTTACAAGTCTGATTAAGGAATTTATCAATACAAAATCAAATTGCTTCTTCACTCCAGACGATATCTGACCCTGAAATCCATCTAAAAAAATCACAAGAAATTAAAAAAATCAAAAATGTCAATAATAACTAACTAGAGAAAGGATGAGTTCGTTGGGCAGAATTTTTTGAGTACTCAGGGTTAAAATTGTGAAAATAAGGGTCAAAAAACGTGTTTTTTGAGGTTTTGGTGTGAATTACCATCGTAAACATAGGAACATAATAATATAATAAATGTATAATAATACATACGATTTTGTGGATGATTCCTATAGGAAATTTGCTCTGATTCCAGGAATGGAACTGCATGAATGGAACTTTTTACGTTCCAGACCGTTCTGAACAATTTTGGTTCCTTGTCATTCAATGGTAAATTCCTAGTCCGAAGCGGATTAGCCCCATTACGGTCCCCTATTGATTCCATCGCCGTCGGACCACCAGTAGCATTTACGCATGCGCAAACGTGAAATTCCTGAAACTGCAATTCCTCAGTTCCTAATGGACTGATTTCGCTCAAATTCGGAGTATAGTTGCTGACTCCAAGACAATTACCTATTAATTTTGTCACGACTGAATCAATAATAGCTACTGCGCATGCGCAAACTGTAAATGTTTTTTCATAGCCTTAACTCCAGAACTACTCCACCTATTTCACAATTTTCAAGGATATTTTTTTTTGAGTTAGGGGGCTTTCGAAACATAATATAGGAAAAGGTCAGGGAAAAATCACTTTTGCGGTCTGGAAAACCTGGAAAAGTCAGGGAATTTTAGGATTCTGTTCTCGTAGCAACCCTGGACTTTTGATCTGTTCATTTCTGACTGTTTATAGTATCCATGCTGGTCTCATTCGGTTTGTAAACCACTTCCAACCACTTGTAAATTACACACCGAACAAACCTAAAATGACTGTTGACAGATGATGTTTGTGGTATTTCCCACGCACCATTTTGCTTCCAATTTTTTAATTGTTGAATTTAAAACTATTTAAAAAATCAAGTCACTCGAAAAATATTTTTGCTATCGTTTTACGTGATTACAGGGTGAGAACTTATAGAAAAGATTACAAAAATCACGTCGGTCGCCCATCTCTAACCTAAATTGGCTAACCTTGTGTGACCAGAAATTCTCTCGTACCCAGCTAAATTTTTGTTAGCATGAATAAGTAAAATTTTTCTATAAATGTTGGCAAAATCTAAAACATTGAATGATTAGATAACTCTTGCAGTAGGGAATCTCACTTTTTTGTGTAGTAAAATTACGATCAATAGTCAAGATATATCGGTAGAAAAGTACCTACCTATCGATATTATTGTCGATATTTCGAAAAATTTTATCTAAACACTAAAAATTAATGTTGATTTTATGAATATAACGTCCACCTCCAGGCAGAAGGGCGTCTGCCTGCAAGGGGACGATAAATCATGCCCTAGAAGATAATTTATTGGTGTTCAAATAAAAGATGGGACTTCCTGATGAGAGAAGATACATGGATGATTTTGCTCTAGCGAGTAAAAATAATGCGTAGGCGAAAATCAATTCAAATCTGTCAATTACAATTTTCACCATAATTTTTTTTTTTTTTCGTGCTCGATTGTAAAGGTTCATTATTGAAAATAAAAAACGCTTGCATACGAGTCTGCAACGCATTGGGACATTTTCATGTCTTTACCTTTTGCTTTTTACCTCACTATAGGATAGGTACAACTTATTTTATAACCCACCCTCCGTTGTTGTCAGAATGTGAAACAAATCATTAAAATAATAACTATCTATAGCTCCGCTATTCGTATAGTCAATATGTTATGGTGAACATGAAAATGTTCGTTAAATTATTAATATTAAGAGGTAGGTACCTAATTTCAATAAAATAGACGATTCCGGATTAATTATCTTCTACACTCACGATCATTAGTTTGTAAACAAAATATGAGAACAGTTATGCCCATAGCTCCGCTATTCGTATAGTCAATATGTTATGGTGAACATGAAAATTTTCGTTAAATCGAGAGCTTTCCAACGAGTGGTGAACGATTTTTGTGGGTTAAAAAGTGTAGAAAATGAACAAACCTAACAACGGGGTCGTTGTAAGCGGAAATCATTATAAAGGCACTGTAACACAATTTCGTTACGCAATTTCGTGACAGTTTTTTGTGCTATGTGCCAGGGCAAAGACATGAAAATGTCAAAATGTATCTATTGATAATATTAGATGTGGAGCAAACTGATGAGGCATAATATCCTGTAGGTTTCTGTTACTTCGTTGACCCATTCCATTTGCTGCAGGAACTAGGTTTGTTGACAGTGATCAACTTGCGGGTAAAAAACAGTTTGCGACCACATTTGAGCGTTCACAGCGATGTCTTGATAATTTCTTTAATTGTATAGTATCCATGCTGGTCTATTCGTAGTGTTCTTCAAACCTGGATCCTGGTTGTGGATCACTAGCTCGATCGCAAGAAAGGGCACTTCTGGCATTAAATCTAAAGGGTTACTTCCGCTAGTGATAAGAATACAATTATTTGGACATTTTATGTCTTCACTTTTGGCCCATAAACGAAAAAAGCGTTACGGTTGGTTTTCTGATGATATCCGCTTACAACCGAGTCGTTGCTAAGGAAATGGTACTTCGTCTTTTTCATCCCGCAAAATTCGTTGACCATTCTTTCGAAAGCTCTCGATTTATCCAGCCATATTATGTTAACTACTGTGAAGTGCGTGGCCAACAAGCTGAGTTATGAGCATGGTTATTTGAATAATTGTATTCACTCAGGTGATCATTCTCAATAGTTGATATTGTGAACATGATTGCAACCTTGTTAATTTCTGATGATTTCATTGATCTGGTGTTTCGATGATTTGATTCATGGCAGGTGATCATGAAAGTGATCCAGTTTGATTTGTGAAGCGGTGGTTAAATCATTTTAATAGGTAATTTCTATATTTTACACTCTAGGAAGCTGTAATTTCGTATTTAGCCTCTTTAGAACATAATATACTTGGGAACTAAAGACATAAAATGTCCCCATGTGTTGCATACTCGTATGCAAGCGTTTCAACACCGTTTGATACACGTTACGAATTTTATATTTCCAAACAGTCAAAAAATTGAGCAACCCCGAATTTTGTTATTTTTTGCGTACCTTACTGGAGAATTCGTTGTAACTGTAAGTTGAGCACATTCGAAGTACGGACAATCATCAGGCTGTTGGGAGAGTACTGAAGTCAGTCCGTCAATGTAGATACTATTTTTATGGTCTGTTTGAAGGGGAAAAGTGAAGGTGTGTAGAAGGGATTAGAAAGGAAGTGGACACGTGGTTTGTTAGGTTATTATTAGGGTAACCTAGCCACCACGTGTCCACTTCCTATCTAATCCCTTCTAGACACCTTCAATTTTTTCCTCACACAGACCATATAAATAGTATCTACATTGACGGACTGACTTCAGTACTCTCCCAACAGCCTGATGATTGTCCGTACTTCGAAAGCGCTCAACTTGCAAGTTACAACGGATTCTCCAGTAAGGTACGTAAACAATTGTGTTCTGGCGACTGGTTCTGGGTTGGTTGCGCATGCGCACTGTACTAGTTTGCAAAACCACTTCCGATTGGGCTGAGTCTTTTGGTGATCAAGTTCCTTTCTTTTCCAGGTGGAGAGCACAGTATAAAACAGAAGTTTCAATGCGGATTTTGTACGTTCAAAACATTCTATAAGTCCAAACTTAGACGTCACGTTAAACATCATTTGCACTACAAGAAGCGTTTCGAGTGTGATATGTGTGATTACTCTGCAACCACTACGGAAGCGTATAACAAACACGTCAGGACTCATACAGGCGAAAAACCGTACGGTTGCGACCTTTGCGATTTTAGAACTGCTAACAGGAGCAACTTGAACAGGCACAGAATTATTCATGAGGACGTAAAACCATTTGCGTGTCCTCATTGCGATCACAGTACACGACAAAGAGGATCCCTGATTCACCATATAGAATGCGCACATAACAACACAGACAGGCCGAAGGCAAAAGGGAGACAGAGCGTATACGCTTGTGGAGACTGCAGTTTCATCACGATTTCAAGGCAAGAATTCATCGTTCACGGTAAGACTCATAAAAATTACAACTGCACGCAATGCGATTTCGTAGGGAAGGACTCCAAAGAGCTGAAGACTCATCAGGCGATACACAAAGTCGAAGATCGCTTATTGAGTTGTGATTTGTGCAACTATAGCACGTTTAGGACGGCGTATCTCAAGCGACACGTGGCCACTCATTCGATGGGAAAGCCGTTCAAGTGTGAGGTGTGCTTGAACACTTATAGATCGCAGGCTCACCTCAACATGCACGCTCGAAAACACGAAATCGGACCCTACTGCAAGAGGTCTTCTATGTGATGGAGTACTCAGACTGCTATTTTGTACACTTTTGCACAAGTATACTGTTCGACAATCCTTAGAAATTGCGATACTCAACCACGAAATTAGAACATGTTTGCCAAAACTATCGAATAGTGTATTATCGGGAACCAAATGTTGATACTGAAATACGGAATATCAGTGGTAAAATATCGATATTGCCGGTTAAGATATCGATATGCCAACATTATTGGGAACCAAATATACAGGGTGGTCCCAAACGTAACGGACTTACTTTGAGGTCTTATAGGAAATTTAACGCTGATCACGAATATACCATATATTAAGGGTCCCTGAATAAATTCTGACCACTTTCTCCGCAAAAAACCACTTTTTTCGACGTTTTTGGAGTGTTTTTGGGCAAAAAACACGGACATTATCTGGAAAATCTAGAACCACCTCGAAATAAACGTTGTAGGAAATTAAATTCTGCGTCGAATGAGACCAAAGCCAGCTCTTAAGATTGTACCTACGATTTTTGGCGAATTTTAGAAGTTTTGATCTGTTTATAAACTGCTTGATAGGAGCAGAAAGGTAGGCAGGTAGTGTGAACTTAAAATGTAGGTTTGAATGTTTTTTTATCATTTAATAATGATTAATAGGACATTAAAAACATTTAAACCTACAATTTAAGTTCATACTACCTTCCTACCTCCCTACTCCTATCAAGCATTTTATCAACAGATCAAAACTTCTAAAATTCGCCAAAAATCGTAGGTACAATCTTAAGAGCTGGCGTTGGTCTCATTCGACGCCGAATTTAATTTCCTACAACGTTTATTTCGAAGTGTTTTTCGAAGTTTTTATCTGTTTATAAACTGCTTCATAGGAGTAGGGAGGTAGGCAGGTACCTACTACGAACTTAGAATGTAGGTAAATGTTTTTTTATCATTTAATAATGATAAACAGGACATTAAAATCATTTAACCCTACATTTTAAGTTCATACTACCTTCCTACCTCCCTACTCCTATCAAGCAGTTTATAAACTGATCAAAACTTCTAAAATTCGCCAAAAATCGTAGGTACAATCTTAAGAGCTGGCGTTGGTCTCATTCGACGCAGAATTTAATTTCCTACAACGTTTATTTCGAGGTGTTTTTAAAATTTCCAGATAATGTCCGTGTTTTTTGCCCAAAAACACTCCAAAAACGTCGAAAAAAGTGATTTTTTGCGGAGAAAGTGTGCAGAATTTATTCAGAGACCCTTAATTATGGTATATTCGTGATCAGCGTTAAATTTCCTATAAGACCTCAAAGTAAGTCCGTTACGTTTGGGACCACCCTGTAGATACTGAAATATAGAATATCAGTGGCAAAATACGATATTACCGGCTAACATATCGATATCATCGGAAACCAAATATCGATACTGAACTATCGAATATCAGTGGTTAAATATCGTTATTAAGGGGGTTCCGCCAGTTGTGTAAACATTTCTCAGTCAATAATCGATCAATTTCAAATCTGTTTTCGGCATTCTTTCAACTTTTTAATTCTGCAGGGCAACTCACTAAGTTTCAAAACTTTCACATTTTGTTATCAATTTAAAATTTAGAATTTGAAATTTTGATAGTGCGTTGCCCTGCAGAATTGAAAAAATAGAAAGAACGCCGAAAACAGATTTGAAATTGATCGATTATTGGCTGTAAAAAGTTAAAGAAATGTTTTAACGGTAAAATGGTAACGGGAGGGGGGGAAGGGGCGGTTACTTTTTGCTTCCTCACTACCGAAGGTAGGAAGCTATGTATTCGTGCAAGAAATAAAAAAAAATGTTGTCCTCCAAAATCAAAATTTCAACTTGTTTTTTACGTTTCAGAGCTTTCTGAACAATTTTGGTTCCGTGTCTGTCTGTCTGTGTTCAATTCCTTGTCCCAGGCAAAACTATAATATAGTTTTATAATAATTCTAGTTCTATAATAATTTCATCAAATTCAGACCACATCTTCATATTATGAAGTTGTGGTCCGAATTTGATGAAATATTCAGGGATTGTGCGGGTTAGTTCCGTGACGGTCCCCTATCAATTTCATCGCCATCGGACCACTAGTAGCTTGAGCGCATGCGCAAACGTGAATTTCCTGACACCCCTGTATCTCAGTTCCTAATTGGCCTGTTTCGCTCAAATTTGCAGGGTAGTTTCGGACTGACTCCAAGACAATGACCTATGAATTTCGTCACGATTGGATGACTTATAGCTACTGCGCAAGCGCAAACCTGAAATTAGTTGTCATGGGCGTATCTCCGGAACTACTCGACCAATTTCGGTGAAATGTTCAGGGATTACGCGAGTCAGACCCTAGAGGGTCCCCTATGAATTTCATTGCCATCGGACCACTAGTAGTGCGCATGCGCATACCTGAATTTCCTAGAACTACGATTTCTTTGTTCCTAATCGACCGATTTCGCTCAAATTTGGAGGGTAGTTGGAGATTGACAATTACCTTCGAATTTGAACACGATTCTATCAGTATTACCTACTGCGCATGCACAATTTCAAATTTGTTTCATGGCCTTAACTCCGGAAATACTCGACTATAATCGGTTACATTTTCAGAGATTGTACGGGGTAGCCCCTAGACAGCCCCCTATCAATTTTATAGCCATTAGTAGGGTGTGCGCATGCGCCAACGTAAATTTCCTGAATCCACGATTTCTCAATTCGTAATGGACGGATTTTGCTCAATTTTGGAGGGTAGTTGAGGGCTGACTCCAAAACAATTACCTACCTATGAATTTCGCCACAATTGGATGATCAGTGATGGCTACTGCGCATGCACAAACGAAATTTATTGTCATAGGCATTCTCCTAACTCCGAAACTATTCTACTGATATCGTTGAAATGTTTTATAACTGATTCTATACGTCCATGTTACAAAAGTGAGGAAGCTATACTGCCCACCCAACTTGGCAGACGTTTTTAAAAACATATTGACATGAAGTAGTAGGTAATAAGATTTGTAGTGAGAGTTAATTATGAACTCTGTAGTTCCCGAGATTTGCGAATTTTTGATGACGGTTCACACTCTGGCCGGAACACCCTTAAAGTCCCATCCCTACCAGCCAGTGAGTGGGAGTCATCAGTAATAGTGGGCCTATTAGACTGTAGCTTTAGATTGTTCAAAATGTACAAAATATAGTATTATTTTATTTTATAATATAACGCAATAAAAATAATTTATATTTCTATCCGTCTCTTGCTTTCTTCGTAAGATACTTCCAAGAAAAGGTGGTCGGAAGGATAAGAACAAAACGAAACTCTAGATTGTTAAAAATGTATCTTTTTACAACTTAAAAATTATTGAATATACAAGTTGGACGATTCATGAATTAGCCACGATCTTAAACCTTAATGACTATACAACATAACTACCTTTTTTTTCATGACTAGAAAACGCTTACATACCAAATCTCTCCTTGCCTCAAGGAAGTGATATAACAGGCACAGTTTACTAGGTACTAAGTACAAGGATTATGAATTTAACGTAAATTACAAAAAAATTAAATATTTATGAAGTATGATGAGTGACGATAACTCTAGCGGGTACATTGTTTGAACAATAACAAATTTGGTTATTAGCGAATATTGTAAATGAATAAATAACACGTTTTGTTTCAAAATCGGTATACAGGGTTTAAACGTTTAGCAAGAACTTCTTCACCAGAAAAAGTTAAATTTTGATTAGGACTTGTATTGGAGGTCTGAAAATAGTTGCGATCTATTCAGGAGGTCCATTGCCATCGAAAACGATACCAAACACCGCCTTTATTCAAATTTTGAATTTATTCGGATAATTCGAATAACTTTTCAATTGGATTATTCGGTGTTCGAAAATTTCGAATAGCGAATAACTAGTCGTGATTCGTAATCTTCGACATACTTTTTCGTTATTTCAAATAATTGGCCGGAATGATACAGGATATTAATCTGTGCCCCCCTCCCCGGGGGGGGGTCAATCGACACTATACAGGGTGTCCCAGATAACGAAGACCACCCCCTTAACTTCTTTAATAAATGATTTAGAGGAAAATTCCAAATAGTAACCCCCTTATTTTTTTCTGTAGATCTCAAATAAGACATTTTTGCGCACGTGCGCATGCGCAAAACGTGCGCAGTGCGCACTAACTTTGTTATTTGAAATGGGAACCCCAATTTTTTATTGCGAATTCGGATTCTACGCAAAATTTCATAAACATTTGACACCTCAATCGATTTTTTTTTTACCGCGCGCAACCCTACCGGCAAGCGCTCAAAATCGCTCAACCGTGAAGTTGCACAAAATCTAATTTTTGGGAACATAGAGTGTGGCACATGAAATTTCATTATTTTTCGACGCTGAATCACGCGGTGATATCAGTTTTTTAATTTGACTTGATTGGACCGAGATTACAGCATAAAACATGTTTTAATCAGGTCCAATAAAAAAACTAATATCACCACGTTATTCAGCGTCGAAAAATAATGAAATTTCTTGTGCCACACTCAAGGTTCCCAAAAATCAGATTTTCGGGCAATTTCATGGTTGAGCGATTTTCAGCGCTCGCCAGTTGGGTTGCGCGCCGTAAAAAAATCGATTGAGGTGTCAAATTTTTATGAAATTTTGCGTAGATTCCGAATCTGCAATAAAAAATGGGGGTTCCCATTGCAAATAACAAAGTTGGTGCGCACTGCGCACGTGCGCAAAACTGTATTATTTGAGATGCACAGAAAAAAAATAAGGGGGTTACTATTTGGAATTTTCCTGTAACTCATTTATTAAGGAAGTTACGGGGTGATCTTCGTTATCTGGGACGCCCTGTAAATATTCTGCATTAACTCATAAGTTTCATATTTTTAATAATTAGAAACTCCATTGACTTGAGCAAATCTTAATATTTACAAAATATTCATTTTTTCTTGGATTGAAATCCAGATTTACTTACAAAATTTACTCGTTATTCGAGGTTAACTTGTAAGACATGATGTGGAAATGTCGATGATCGTCACTTGTCTTGGTGAGGATCTCAGCAGTCCGTTCTGTAAATTGTATTAAATCGTGTCAATAGACAGTTCTTGCAGGCAAACGAGAAGCGAGCCGGGATTCCGAATAGGATGTTACTAGG
>JAEMON010000013.1:14147928-14179941 GCA_030264115.1 Lygus lineolaris
TTTTTTGGATTTTTTATCTCGATCCCTCAGGCAGATATCATCCGGAGTGACACATATATAAATGAATATAATATATAAAAAAGTGTTAAATTTCAGGAATCGTTTTAGAATGGTCTGAAACGATTTCCATGAGGAAAATTTTCAAAAATTTTCTTCGAAAATTCGCTAAAAAAGAAGAAAACTCGGCACCTTTTGCATCTTAGCTAGCTCAGGTCAATGGATACTGGTCTACAGTTGTAGACCAGTTGCAACAGCACAAGACTTGAGAGTGGTCTAGAGCGTGAAACTTTAAACACACTTGTAACTGGCCTACGTATCCAAAAGGGTCTATTGTTTGCGGATGACAATCCACTGGTGGATTATTGGGGTGGTTGTGAGTAATGGATGTATTGCGGGGCCGTTTAATGCCAGTTATATCTACTGGTTTACGTCTACTTGAAATGAAAGGGATCACAGGTAGACGGAACCCATCTCGAGTAGTAGGCTAGTTGCAAAAGGTGTGCAGTAGGCCAGTTGCAAACTAAGGGTTTGAAAGTAGCCTACCGGAGGAGTAGACCAGTTGCAACATAGGCCAGATTCCACCCTTGTTTTGCTTACCAAAAGAGTAGGCCATTTGTAGTCGACCAGTTGCAAACTAAGCGAGGGTTGCAACTGGCCTATTGGAGGAGTGGATCAGTTGCCAAGTTCCCGCTAGTTCCACCCCTCAATTACAGTGTAATATTACGAGTATAATACCAGAGTAGTACCTATAATTCGATGGTCAAACCAGGATCGATTATGCATTTGGGACTTTGTCAAACCGGATTCAAACCTGCAGTTGGAACCTTGGGTTGGGTTGTGGGTGAGGATTGATAGGCTCCCTCGTTTTCATACGTGGTTGTATTTTGTACGTGCTTGCCAAGCGCTTTCGCTCTTATTGAGCATCATCAGGGCTAAAAAATTTTATTTTATATTTAATTCTATTAATAGAACCTAAGCAAAACATTTAATATACCTTCCTGTACTATTTTTAAAACTACCATGAAGTTGGAACCTTGTCAAACAAGGTCGAGTGCGGAACCCAACGCAGAGTGTAACAATTTTTATCTGATTCCCAGCCTCAGACCTTGAAGACAATAGGTCTGCTCCAAGTAGTCGAATATATTAAAATATTTTGGACCAGACCTATAATAGCCGAAACCTATATATAACCTATACATATGCCAAAATCTGGTTCATTATTCACGTGCCTCAGATAACCAGTGAACCAACAAAACTGCCCTAAATTAATGGAAACATAGTTGAGGTGATTCGAGAGCATGCGAACTTTTATGATGCAGTGATTGAGATTAAAATGTTCTTTAAAGACAGTACATAGGAAGGTACTCTCCTAACCCCCCCACCCTCTTACAATCAAACAGGTGTTATTGGGAACTCGAATAAACCTACATGGGATAGTCCACAACTACCCCACTATAAACTATACGTATGTATGTACTATATATATGTATAGTTTGTGATCTTGAAGTCTCCACATCGAGCTTTACTCCACTCACTTATACTGGACTGAGGATGACGATATAGTCGAAACCGGTCTCCAATAATATGTATTGTTAAATACAAACGAATTTAGCAGAGGAAGTCACCGTCTTATTGCTTGCCAACTATCCCCTGATTCAAGCACCTCTGCACCATCGGCAATATCCACACAGTGGCTCTATACATATTCCTGTGCACTTGCACCACATAAACCCTTGTATAGGACTATTACATAACTTTCTGACCTGTACAGTTCCTTCCAGTGGGACCACCCCAACTGTCGCCTGTCACCCCACCCCCAGTAACCTGTGAATTGTAGGTACGCGTGATGAAGAGTGGAGAAATATAAGAATGCTCGAAATGCATAGCGTGAAATGAAGAAAAAGTATTTTCTTATTATTTTCTTTAAGATTAACATAACTTAACCTTAACACATTCAGTGCAAAGGGGCGCTTAAGCGCCCCTCTGAGTCTTCACACCGAGCGGGAGGGCACTTAAGCGGCCGTCTCCCTCCCCACACCTGTCGTGGAGGAAGTCGTAGTTCCCCACCCGATCACTTGGAAGCTCGTTTCTTTTTACAATCTATTCAGTACAACCCTGGCTGTCACCCAGTATACACAGGAGCTCACGCTGAATCGTGAACTAAAAAATATGCGTATTTTAGAGTGAGACCATTTTTTATCATTCTTGGTTCAGGGTGGAAGGGTTGACACAATTTGGGCTCCAGCACTGAAAGTGTTAAATTCAGCTTAAGGTGCCCAGCTGTTACCTACCAATCAGAACTAGGTAATCGTAGTCAGCCAGCTTTTAGAAATATCTAGAAAACACTGTTTATTGATTATGATTTTTGCTGTATCGTCGGTGGTTTCGTTAACGGCATATCACACCTACCCATATTACACCTATCCAGGTAGCTCTTCTCACCTGTCCAATTAATGAGCGCGTCGTGAGGAGAAAGGTTTACATAATTTCATTCGTAGAAAAAAGCTGGCAATTAAAAATTGTTTGCCAAAGGAAAGAAGAAATCAATAGCGCGCGAAACTTTCTATGGTCTTATAATGAGGTGAATCATATGAATGTAGGTGACGGGGATAAATATGCAGGTAAGATTACCATACTCATTTGGACTTCACCTATGGTAACTCACAGCAAATGTATTGACTATCTAGGATAGGGAAAATACATACCTAAAATATCATTACCAATAAGAAAAATCCAAAACGGAAGTTATAGGATGATAATTTGATGAATATGGGAACAGTAAGACTTCGAGTCAGATTTACTCGATTTGTGGGTCCCTTTCTCTTAATTCTGTCTAATTCTGCTCTCGGGCTTAGTATTGATGAGAAAATCACCGAAATGCGATTGTGAATCACAAATTGATCTTGATGGACGAAGTAAGCCAAGTCTCCATTCAAACATCTGCTGATCCTATGCGATAATTTTAATCTAGGTCGGTACTATATTAGCGAATTTCCGAAGAAAATGAAGCTATTGCAACGGCTTCAAATTTTTTTTAATGCAAATATTTGAACATTTTCTTCATGGAAATCCGTTTCGACCATTCTAAAACGATTCTTGAAATTTAACACTTTATATATATATATATATTTATATAAGTGTCATTCCAGACGATATCTGACCGAGGAATCGAGCTAAAAATCCGAAAAAATTTCAAAATGTCGATAATATCAAAAGAAAGGATGAGTTCGTTGGGCAGAAATTTTGAAAATTTAGAGTCAAAAATCGCTAAAAAAAACGTGTTTTTTGAGGTTTTTGGTAAGAATTACTATCCTAGACATATGGTATATTCCGCATCAGCGTGAAATTCCCTATAAGAACCACCCACCGAATCATTCAAAATTATTCTTTGAAAATTCGCTCATCAACTCATGCTGCATGAATGGAACTTTTCTATATCTACTTTATACTAGGTATACCTATCGGAAGAAAGACGATTGTGAACCTTGCAATAATGAGATGGTAAGAGGAGCGTATTGGGGTACCTAATAATTTATTATCACAACGGAAATTGTTATCAATGGAAGAACTGTGTTATTTGGAGATGAATGATCTGCAGATGAAAAAATAAACCGATGTGTAATCGTAGGTAAGCGGCGTTTTTGGTTTGAATAACTGGTAGGTACGTCATTTTACGATGATGAGCGCGAGAGATAACAAACAAGAGCTTGACCGATCGCAAGAGAAAATCAATTGAAAATGCCGATGCCGATTGCAAAGGTGAGTTGTAAAGTTGCACCTGTTCACCTTGGGATTTCCCCTAACGGTAGGCACTCATTGATAGATCGTTCAAAGAACAATTCCAATACTAATATTTCATGTAAGCAGGAGGATGTCTGGAGGATCTGATAAGCGCAGTGGTTCTATGGAGGCGCATGCGCAAGTTTGGGGAGGGGGGGCTGTCTGAAAATAGAAGATAATAATGATAACACAGGATCAGAAGATAGCTATGAACTGACAGGCGCACAGTGGGACAAAACGGCCAAAAACCGCTACATGGGACCGTAGGAACCGCTACCTAACGGTAGGCACTCATTGATAGATCGTTCAAAGAACAATTCCAATACTAATATTTCATGTAAGCAGGAGGATGTCTGGAGGATCTGCTAAGCGCAGTGGTTCTATGGAGGCGCATGCGCAAGTTTGGGGAGCGGGGGCTGTCTGAAAATAGAAGATAATAATGATAACACAGGATCAGAAGATAGCTAGGAACTGACAGGCGAACAGTGGGACAAAACTACCAAAAACCGCTACATGGGACATTTTTTTAAATTTCCATTTTGACTCGTGAAACTATACCTACATAAACTTACTTCATAGATCTCAGGTTTATGAGGGATTTTCAAAAAAGCACAAAATAAGGCATTTTTTCGAATTTTTTTGGTACCTAAACGTGGGAATGGTGTGAAAGTTGTATTCATTGGAAGGTCTTGGCAAATGGTTACTTTGGATAAGGAAGTTGCTCATTCAAGGTTGAAAGAGCGTTGAATAAAGCGTAAATTTTTTTTTCTGAAAAATTTCGTTTAGGTAGTTTTTACAAAAACAGTACCTAATTTCTCGA
Source organism: Lygus lineolaris (assembly GCA_030264115.1). Classification (NCBI taxonomy): domain Eukaryota; kingdom Metazoa; phylum Arthropoda; class Insecta; order Hemiptera; family Miridae; genus Lygus; species Lygus lineolaris. The sequence continues at coordinate 14,152,529 of JAEMON010000013.1, forward strand.
CGTGTCTAGAGTCGTCCGGAAAACGGACTTTTCCCTCTTATTCTTGAGGTATTGAGTGAGACGAATTACAAACAATAACATCCGCCGCGATCCGCCTGGAGCAGATAGGTAATTTCAAAGTCGTTATAAAGAGGTAAATAGCACGAAACGGCCAAAATTCATTGGATGTATACATACTGATGAAAGTTTATGCGACTCATATCATCAGTTCATGCCCATTTCTCGTGGAGAGAGATTTCTTGGTGCAATGTGCGAGTTAAAAAAAAAATCGGATCGGTTCAGTGCAGTTGAAAATCCGGCTGACAGCGGGAATGCGCCGCTTTTGCGATTGAAGTGAAATTCATAAATAAAAATTCATTCAATTCTTAGTTTTTTCCCATTTTTTCGTGAGAATTGGTCCATTCTGACTCCAATAATCTTGTTTCCCACCCTTGAAAACATAAACGGGCCAAATATTGGATAATTTCTCACGATTTTTAAGACGAAAAGTCCATTTCTGCAGAAATACGAATTTCGTCCCAATGTGAGGCGTACAGAGGGGCGAAAACGGAAAAAACCGCTCATCATTGAAACTCAACTGTCAACGTTCATTTCCGAAAAACATTTGTTGCGCGTTTCTGAGTATTTTTTAGTACTGAATTCGATTAAACCATTTTCGAATCGATTTGACCACTACTTCAAATAGGTAGTAAAAGTAAAAAAAAACGAGCTCAAAAACCAGAGTTTTTGAAACAAAAAAATTATAAGCTGGCAATTGGCACTCAAAATTTGCTGTTAAATTTCAGAAAAAAATATCCGATGTTGCGAAATGATTATTCATTCTTTTACTCTAATACGTAAGCCATAAGAAATATATTTGACCATCTCAGGGACAAGAATGAGTACAGAATTGTTCTCAATTTTAATTTCATCGAAATTTTATTACGTTTTGCGTATTTTTTCACGATCCAGCTGCTCGGCACTGGATATAAGATTGCTTTGGTAGCCAATAAACACATGTCTACCATCATTTGGATCTCGAATTTCGAAAATTGGACTTACGAGCGGTTTTTCCGGATTCGCCCCACCGTGAGGGGTCACTAGATCGAGGTGACCACAGAACAGGATACTACAGGATGTAGGAGGGTGACAGCTGACTTAAATTTTTGTTTAAATCGAGTTTCCTATCATGTTAAGTAGACCAGACGTCCCGTTTTGTACGGGACAGTCTCGTTTCACGGGGACTTGTCCCGCTGTCCCGACATATCCACTCGGGAGGCTTATTTGTCCCGTTTCACCAATATTTGGTCCTGTATACACTTTTATGAATAGATATTCTTAATAATTGAAATAGGCTATTTCACATTAACTTTTAAAGTTCTTTACTTTTGACTTTTGCAAAATATGAAAGATTGTAATAATTTTGACAGGATCGAGTTTGCTCCCTAATTTACATGGTCTAATAGAGCCTCCCTCCATCTCATAAGAAAATTTCGACCCTTGAAGCAATGCTGCTATTGAAATGTAACTTTTCAATGGGTTGTGATAAGTTTTTAGATTTCATCAAATAAAAGCTTGACATTTTGAAAAAGATTCATTTATCACGAAAGTATGAAAAATAAACACTAAAGTCCAGTTTTTTACGACAATATCTTATTTTAGGTCAAGCCTATGTCTAATTGTTCTGAAAATTTTATTTAATTGGTGTAAGCTATTTGACTATGATTTACTATGGTTTTTTTAAAAATATATGTAGCTTACTACTTAACCCTATTACAAAGGACTGAATAAAATCACAGAAGTTAAAATAACCAACCCCTTTTTACAGGGAAATAAAAAAGACAAATCTTAATAGGCGTGAAGCTTAAAACTTCTCTTAAAGTTGCTAAAAAAGGACAATTTTCTATTAATCTTAAACAAATCTAGGGGAAAAAATCCAGACTCCCCTATAAATAGTAGACCCCCGGAATTAGGGGTCTCCTTTTGAGAATCCCAAAATCTGGTCACCTTAATCACGTTCCCGAAATTGAATGTTTTCACTTTCGCGTTACTGACCTCTGTTGAAAGCGTGATTGCAATATCAATCAGAATCGCTATTCTTCTCTAACTTTTTGATTAATTTTTGTTAAAAATCCAAATTCAAAATTTGCACACGGTAGGTAGGTAGGCAAGGACAAGGGATCGTCTAGGCCCTAGAGGGGCGCTCCAAAAATGCTCATGATGCTAACGGGTTCACTTATGTGCGAGGAAAGGTTGAGAACCACTGTGATAAGGTGAGGCTGAGGGCAGGAATGTGTGGTAGAAATTGGGAAAAGTGGTTAGAGAACGTAATTAGATGAAATTATGTTATGTTTGCAGTACAAATCACATAATTCTCGATTAATCACTTGAAAAACCTTTAGGGCTTACAAAAGGAGAACGGGTACTTTCCACTAACCGTGGTAGGCAAGGAGAGAAGACAGTTGAACAGGCGATGGGAAAGAGGGCTATAGCAGCCATTGAAGCCAAGAGCAGAAGGGGTAGCATCTATTCCATGAAAGAGGGGCAAAATCACTGTCATCGAAGTAACCATGGTTATCAAGTTTCAATACTAACCAGGGATAAAGTTAGTCATTTCACAGTAGCCTCAAGGCTCCCTTTTTGGACCGTGGCAATGTCTAGAGCGTATAGGCTTATCCTGAATTATCCTACACTGTTGCTGGTATTCAAGTAACAACCTAGTTGGTAGGTACCTACTGTCAGATACTACACATTGTAGATAACGATGATTGTCGTAGGCTCCTCCAGTTTCCTGTGAGACTCAGCCTCAAAAAACTCATCCTAAAGCCGTTGGTTTGAACAGGATGTTCATCATTGCAGTCATTTACCTACTCGATCTAACCAAGAAATATAGCAAGGTAATTCGAGGGCAGTCATTAACCGGCACTAATATGAGATTCCGAGTGAACAACATGGACGCGATAGTGACGGTTGAATCAGCTAATGTGATGCAGAAAATTTCTCCGAGAAAATATTCTGTCTGAACTAGCGTGCATAACTCAACTGCCGGCTTAAGACAGCAGGACACGATAACTCTCCAAACCTCTGCAAACACTCCATTGTTTGAGCGAATTTTCGAAGAAAATTAAGCTATTGCAATGGCCTCGAAAATGTTGGGTGAATATGAAAATGTTTGAAAATTTACTCCGTGGAAATCCATTTCAGACTGTTCTAAAACGATTCCTGAAGTTTAGCTCACCCTAAGATACGCCTAAAAAAAAATAAAATAATAAAAATAAAAATGTCAATAATATGAAAAGAAAGGATGAGTTCGTTTTAGAGTACTCTAAGGGGTTACATTTTGAAAATTAAGGGTCAAAAACGTGTTTTTTAGGTTTTTGGTGTAAATTACTCGTACTATCTTAAACATAGGACTATAAATATGGTACTCGAAATCAGCGGAAAATTTCACCCTCCAAATCGGTTAAAACGATTCTACGAAAATTCGCTCACCAACTCATGTTGCATGAATGGAACTTTCATGATTTTTTTAAACAAATTCCAAAAATGCGTGGCAATAATTGCGCGTGGCATCTCACTACTTCCATCACCCGAAGAAAATTGAATAGCGACTATTAGGTAGATACTAGATAGATATCTATAGATATCTTGTTGATAAGAAAGTGCGCAGTAGATTCTGGCGGATAAAATATTCGAATGGTTGGTACAGGCCTTCTTTTTTAAGGTGCTTTTGGCAGGTATTTATGTTCCAACGGAAATCATGCAGAGAAGTTCTAGTTGATTGAAATGAATAACCTACCATTTGATGTAAATATGAAATAGTCGATCAACTCGACTCACGCTGATGAGATCATAATAGCAGCTACCCGCTTTATTACCAACTAAGTATACGCAGGTATGCACGCTCTATCGGCAGCATTAGACATTCCGATAACATCAAGGACTTTTAAGAATCAAAACATAGTATGTGTTTGTAGGTTGCCATTATGGGTTGATGGGGAAGTATTGCGGCTTACTTCCGGTTCTATTTTTGTTTATTTGTGATCCAACATGTTTCGCAACTCTGGTGTTGCCTCATCAGGGATGTGTATACGAGATCATGCGGGTTTGTCCGCTTTAGTCAGTAAAGTCTTATCCTAGTAGTAGTATCCACCATGATCTTCTACTTAATCTAATTTGCTCATGTCATTTTCCCATTTTTAACAAAAATGCCCCATCAAAAACTTGCAAATTCACCTCACTTCACTACCCTAAAAGACATAATATGTACAAGGAGACCCTATATGGTACCCGATAGGATAAGACTTTACTGACTAAAGCGGACAAACCCGCATGATCTCGCATACACATCCCTGGATGAGGCAACACCAGAGTTGCGAAACATGTTGGATCACAAATAAACAAAAATAGAACCGGAAGTGAGCCGCAATACTTCCCCCTCAACCCATAATAGTATGTGGGTACTGGGTATGGGTAGTTTCAAATTTTCAGATTCGAATGAGACCAACCGTTCGCTCTCCACAAGGGATGTAGGGTTGAACAGATAAATAACCGAAACACGATTGCGAATCGGCAAATCGAATTTTACAGACGGAAGTATATATTGTGATCTATAAGGAAACGCATAAACCGTTGTTTAATAATTTGCAGCGTTTTTAAACAGTAGGGAACTTGCATGTTTACTTTAGCGAATTTTCGAAGAAAATGAAGCTACTGCAATGGCTTCAAAATGTTTGTAATGCAAATTTTTGAACATGTTCTTCATGGAAATCCGTTTCAGACCATTCTAAAACGATTCCTGAAATTTACCACTTTTTTATATGTATATATATTTATTTATATAAATATAGGTAGGTATACAATGTGTCACTCCAGATGATATCTGACCGAGGAATCGAGATTAAAAAATCCGAAATTTTTTTAAAATGTCAATAATATCAAAAGAAAGGATGAATTCGTTGGCCAGAATTTTTGGAGGGAGTCAAATTTTGAAAATTTAATTTCAAAGATCGCTATAAAAAAACGTGTTTTTGTGGTTTTTGGTGTAAATTACTATATTTTAAACATAGGAACATGTGGTATATTCGGAATCAGCGTGAAATTTCTTAAGAATCACCCACCAAATCGGGAAAATTATTCTTTGAAAATTCGCTCATCAACTCATGCTGCACGAATGGAACTTTTTATTTTGTAATCCTAACCTAAATGACGTCACGCGCTCCCTTTCAACCCGTTTTCTGGTCAAACCAGTCGTAATTTCAACCTGAAAATTTGCACCAGGGGGTTTCGTAAGGCGCTGAATCAGACTTTGAGGTTCAAAATCCAAAATTCCTACCCATTCAAGTTCCCCATTACGGTGTAATTTAGCGGGTTATCCCGATCCATAACATCTAACACCGGTTTTACCCATAGAAATCTTTGTAGTATAGTTGAAATTGAACGTCCGAATTTGAAGTGAAAGTTGTAGGATTTTCCTCATTTAAAAAGGTGTTTATTCACTGTTATCTAAGGTAGAATAAATTCACGACGAAGAAAACAGGGGTTGAGAGGTAAGCCTGCCAGACGTCCCGTATTTAGCGGGACAATCCCGTTGAATTTTGTCAAGAATAGCAAAAATGTCCCGTATTTTGCGGAGGAGAATGAACAAGAAAAGATGGCGTTCCTATTCATTCAGCCCAAGTTTTGCATAGATTCTACCTGAAGAGTCGATAATTTTGTTAATCAAGTCGATAATTAATACCTACATGACTTAAGAAGTGGTCTAAAATATCCATCATTGCTCCTAAAATGTCGGTAATATTAATGTAATAAAAAAAAAAAAAAAAAAAACCAGTGAGTAGGGTTCGGAAGCTCTTCCGTACTTTCCGAACAAAAATCTATATAAAACGTCAACATAGGCCATGTTGATGTTTGGCAGATTATTGTCGAATATCAATATGATCGGAAGCTTGTTCTATTTATTGAATACGAGGAAACTATAAAATCTGGGCAGGTTGACCATCAAAAATCGTTCTGGTATCGTGTATCTACCTATTGATCAATTTTTCACTAAGAAGCTTTTTCATATATGACCAAATCAGTGGTTACATTGATCGAATAGAACGCACTCTTCACATTTATACAGGGTGTCTACCGATAAAGTGTGAATCCTTCAAGGAATCGATTCCTTGGATCATAACGAACAAAAAATGTCTCAGAAATTTTCGTTAAACGCTTAGTTTCCGAGTTATAGGAATGTTAAGTTTTTCCGTCCCTTTTTACTCTTTATTCCTTCAAGCCCTCATAGATCGGCTAATATTCACCCTACGGAAAATCTAAGTATACCATTCGAAAGAGGAGAAAAAACCCTAAAAGATGAACTCAACAGAAGCTATACCAGTTGATTTTACAGTGCCTACAATTACGGATAAGTAAGGACGAAAGTGTATTTCTGATATTTAGCGTTTTTTCGTCTGCCCGTTTCAACACCTAATTGGCCATCTATTGCCAGTTAGTTTTCAGGAAAACTAACTGGTAAAACTGGTAAGTCCAAAAATTCACTATTTTTATCGAAAAATCAATGTTCTTTCAGCCAAAATGAATTGGGAGTGTCACTATTCAATTCAGCGTGAAAAATTACCTGGAGAACGACACTTGACTCCTCAAGTCATGGTCAGCGCGTCAACACCCTAAAACACTCGATTTCCTTGAAAACCCCATGTTTTTTGCATTCAAACACAATTTTCTCCCTTAATTGGTGCACCAACATTAAAAAATACTTCACCATCGGAAAGCTCTGATTCTGGAGAAGTTTTCCTGAAAACTGCCTGGCAATAGATGGCCAATTAGGTGTTGAACGGGCAGACGAAAAAACGCTAAAAATCAGAAATACACTTTCGTCCTTACTTATCCGTAATTGTAGGCACTGTAAATTCAAGTGGTATAGCTTCTGTTGAGTTCATTTTTTAGGGTTTTTTCTCCTCTTTCGAATGGCATACTTAGCTTTTCTGTAGGGTGAATATTAGCCGATCTATGAGGGCTTAAAGGAATAAAGAGCAAAAAGGGACGGAAAACTTAAAATTCCTATAACTCGGAAACTAAGCGTTTTAACGAAAATTTCAAGGAGACATTTTTTGTTCGTTATGATCCAAGGAATCGATTCCTTGAAGGATGCACACTTTATCGGTAGACACCCTGTAGATGACTTAATTCAATCACGACGAATAAGACAGTTTTGAGGGGTTGCAACGAAAGTTTAATAATTTATTATATGGTAATATAGGGACTACGTTTAAAATAGTGTTCAACTTTTTTTGATGGACACCGGCGACTATTCAGCTCTTGGCAGGTAGATACGTTGTAAGGAACGAGCCAAGGACCGTAGCGAGATAAACTGTAGCAAGTCTCCCATTGTTTCACACGAAAAAAGTTTTGAGATAACCTTGAGGGACAGGATAACAAGGGAAATAGGCCACTTTTACTAAGGTTGCGGCATAACGTACTGTGTCCATCTGAATCTCATGTAGGTGCCTACCACCTTATATTTATGTTGTATTGCAGTCGACTCTCGTTAATTCGAATCTCTTGATAATGGGGAATTATCATCAATTTAAAAAAAAAATTTTTAAAGATATAATTACTCAAAAGAAACAACACTGATGATACACGACGTGTGCCATAATGTAATTAGGCCCTGCCTGTTTTATGTCACGAATAAAAATATATTCTATTCTAATAATGAAGTCGAAATCTAATAATGAAGTCGAAAGGCAAAAATAGTGTATCTGTAATCAAATTTTTGAAAACTTTCTTCTTGGAAGAAAACCACGGTCTAAACTCTTAGACCATTCTAAAACGATTACTGAAATGTAACACTTTTTCATATTACATATATATCTCCAAAAAAAGTCAATAATAAGTTCGTTGGCCAGAATTTCAAGTTTCGAAAATTTAGAGTCAAAAATCGCTTAAAAAACGTGTTTTTTGATTTTCGGTGTAAATTATCTTAAACATAGGAACATTATATGATAATATATATTCGGGATCAGCGTGAAATCTCCTATAAGAATAACCCACCAAATCGGTTAAAATTATTTTTTGAAAATTCTCATCAACTCATGCTGCATGAATGGCACTTTTTTTAAATTTTGTAATTTGAGAGGTCTTAGTGGGGGCTTTACAAAAAGGTGCTATAGGAGGGGTATCCGACGATTGAAAGTTATCCAAAGTTGCTCTTTTATTTACCTAAATGACGTCAAGCGCTCCCTTTCAACCCGTTTTCTGGTCAAACCAGTCGTAATTTCAAGCTGAAAATTGGCCCCAGGCGGTTTTTTCTGAATCAGATTTTGAGGTTCAAAATAGAAAATTCCTACCCATGCAAGTTCCCCATTGGTAGTGTTTTTTAAAAATATAAGTTTTATAGGCATTACATTGATGTATACAGTCACAGGAGTGGAGGGTAATAGATTATTTGAATATTTATGTTACAATTCTTAATAAATTTAAACAGTTCTTTATACACAAAAATATTCTCTTGCTGCTAAAATTGAGCAGTATTCTAGGTTGATATCTGTCTTCAGTGCTCTTTAGTGTCAAATCACTGAATGATATGAAAAACTGATAAACTGATTGACGAATTTTTGGACTCACCGGGGGAGGTGGTGGTGGCGCAGCTTGCCTTTTGGTTTTCAAGTGGTCGGTATTGGGTTCCATTCGAGCGCCGTCCGTCACGTCGCCGTTGAAACTCGATTTCGCCGCGAGCCCTGCCAGTCTTGACTCTTCTCTCTCCTAAAGACAAACAAAACAAACACCACTGCTTTTTGTTGAGATTTAAACACGGAAAATGTATTCCTATGATAATTACGAGTAACACTGTTGGATCTTAGAGACACTCAATGGATGATCTTATAAGTTGAGTCTGAGCAGATGTAATTTGTAAGAGAACTCGCGGGTTGACGCTTCACGAAGCGATCACAGCGGAATGAAGAGTACACAGTGTCTGCAGTGAAAAATAACCAGTCGAGTGGAAGTGAAGGGCTCGCTGACAACAATGGCCGATTAATTATTTAGAAAAAAAAAGTGAAAATTCGTGTATGAAAAAACAATCGAAGTAAAAGTATGAAGTATGCAAAGGAAGAAGAAACTGACGCTGTAGGTTCTAATGACGACTAATGGTCGGGACATTTCACACGGACGTGGCGCGGGTTGAAGCGAGTTGTGTACTGACTGGGATGGAAACAATAGAGGATGCTCGAGAGGAGAGAACTGGAGGGGAGAGCATGCGATCATCTGTAATTATTGAGGATGAAGGGGTCAGTTACAGGTGTAGGGAAGCCAAGACTTACCAGCCACCTTCGGAACAGCACGTCTCGAACTACTGCTCTTCACCAATAGGCCAGGGAATTTAGACACAATAAGGACCAACCTTGCAATAATTCGGACTTTGGTTTTGACTTTTGCATGTCGTTAGGATCCCTTTGAATAGTATGAAACCAAGTTTGCAGCTGCTAAAGTTGTGAGCTAACTTCGTGGTACTCGGAAAACCTCGAAATTTTGTGACTAGTTTCAGTTTTTGGCACAAAACGCCCATATATATGTCTCCTACGAAAGACGTTAATACCTTTTTGGAAGTAGATAAAAGTTTCTACGATTTGCGACCAACAACAGGTTTGTAGGTTAAATAGAACCCGAGATATTGGCTTCCAAAAATTGACAATTTTTTCCAAAAAGTTCAAAATTTAAGTTTTTCTCTGTTTCGAGTGGAATTGCGGCTACAATACTCACCCTAAGAAAACATTAATGGGGGATGAAGTTGTAGAAAAATTATTTACCTTTCATTTAAGCCCATCTGGCTTGCAAACTTGGTTTTATACTATTCAAAGGGATCCTAACAACATGCAAAACTCAAAACCAAAGTCGGATTTATTGCAACCTTCGATGTTTAAATTCCCTGGCCTACAATAGTAGCCCAGGCAGCTTAGGTCAAAGGCATCTCATGCGAGGCTTCACACTACTTTTCTCACCCGTAAAAACCGGAAGAATGGCTACTTTGCGGATTTTAACGCTGATTTTGGCCCTCAATCTATTTTTGTGGAGATGAGCGGTATTGGAGCTTGTTTCTACTTGTTAGAAGAGTAAATCCTGTGAATTTCATCAAAATCGTGGGAGCAGTTTGGGAAAAAAGCTAAAAAAATGGGCTAAAACGACGTTTTTTCACCTATTTGGAATATTTTCTCCCCCTATTAATTGACCTGGAGGGCTGAAATTCTTAGGGTCATCCTATGATCCTATGTCATACATGATGAAAATCATCCTCAGCCGTGTAGAAACCAATCATGTTTTCGGTATTTTTTTAATCATTTTCGTAAGGGCCGCAATCGTGTTCATACACATACGTACATGTTTTTAATCTTTTTTTTTACGTACGTACATACATACATACGGACATACATACGAAAATTGATCAGATGTCGATTAGGAGTTAAAGGTGGTGTTTCAGAAATTGGGTTTTCTGCTGATCGCAATACTTTCCATTCACCTTTCAGGTGGGCTGAGGAAAGTAAAAAGGCCGTGCTTCCTGAAAATTCCGAACAAGCTGGAAGTAGCTTTAATCGATGTTGTTCCACTCCAATATGAGGGATTAGAACTTTGAGGACGTTTTCTAGTTGGGCTTAACTTTTGGGGGGCTAAAAACCTCCAAATTTTCGACCTTTTAGTGGTTTTTCGCTTATAACTCGTTAAGGGGCCAAGGACCCATGTAATTCACTTTTTCCCATTTTTCTCAGCCAATTTTTGATCGATTTTGATGCAGTTTGCGGCATTTTTCTTGTTTTTTGATTCTCCAGGGGGATCATCTATGTATAATTGATTGGGGATTGGGGGATCTATGTATAATTGAACTCAGCGGGCTCTTGGGTGCGCGGACGCCCGGCTCGAGAACGGCCTCAACGATGCCCTGACGCAGCTCAAAATCATTTGTATTATTGTTCACGTTTGTGATTTCGAAAATTAAACGATTTACGTATGTTGTACGATCATAATTGCATACTTTACGATTTTAATCATAATTTTAAGTTTATCCTATCCAGAGAAAACTGGAAGAAACCTATGAAAAACCAGGTTTTCATCAGTTTCTTCCAGGTTTTTCTGGATGGAATAGACTTAAAATTATGATTCACGTCGTAAAGTATGTAACCATTATTGTATAACATACGCAAATCGATGAATTTTTGAAATCACAAACGTGAACAATAATAAAAATAGATTTTGAGCTGCGTTGGGGCATCGTTGAGGCCGGTCTCATGCCGGGCGTCCGCGCACCCTTAAGACACTCACCCACTATCTCATATTTCGACTATACAATCCTAGTAAATAGTGATGCATAACATACCTATTATTAAGTATAATCTTGTACTGTGTAGACTCGTTCATTTTTGAAATATTAATGTCATACATGTATACCTACCTAAGGTAGGAGAATTATGCCGAAGAGTCACTGGACGAGACGTCCAGGACAAAGCCTTAGGCCCAGAATCAATTAGGAAGCATTAATGCATGTTTATGTTTGTGATGTTTATAAAAAAAAAAAAATAAAAATAATAATAATCATACTTAATAATTTCAATTTCGAAATTTTAGATTTTTTAACTTACTTTAAAACAAATTAAATTGGCATAAAGGCACTTCATCCCCCCTGGAGAATGATGAAATAGGAAGAATGCCGCCAACCACGTCAAAATCTGTTAAAAATTGGTGAGAAAAGTGAGAAAAACTGCGCGACGCTAAAAAGGTTATGGGAGGGGGTAGAGGGGAAGTTATCCGTTTTTAAAACTTATTGGTAGTAAGTAGTAGAAATTTTAGGTATAGTAAGAGTTCTTATAAACCCTTCGGTATCTGAGATTTTATTGAGGAAATTTTTGGCCCCGGCCGGGCCCTTGCCACCTTAAGGAAGCATAAGACAGAAAAAATGAATGAAACGAAATAAACGAATAAAATTATTCGTACTAAATGAAATAGCATCAAATTTCGCGTCTAATGACCTGGTAAAACATCAAAATCGGTAACCGCAACCGCCCGTTGAAAAAAGGCTATTTTGTCCCACTTTTTCAAAAAAAGCATTTCCGGCACTTCCAACAGCTATAACTTCTAAACGGTCACTCCAATCAACAAATGCCATGGAGTGAAAGTTGTTCAGAATCTAATTTCACATTAGGGAACCACATTGAGATTCACCGAACAGTGCCTGCCGTACCGCTCGCTGGTACGTAGTAATGTGTCAGATCTAGTGGAAAAAGGCACCTCCCTGACAACGAAACGTATTTTCACACGTTTCCGCCCGTAGCTCGGAAACTATTCGGCCGATTTCGAATGTCTTTCCCCTTTGAAAGCTGGTTAAATTTCCTATCACACGTAAATATATCAAATTTTGACCTACCCTCCCATAAGGGTATTCAAAAAAGTGAAAACTTCGTGTAAAACATGTTTTTTGCACACTTCAGTCTGAAACTCGGAAACTATTCGCCCTATCTCAAACGATGTTGTGTGTATGTTTCAGTAGGTAATTAAACGCGAAATTTAATGCTCTTTCATTTAGTGACATGATTTTTTTCTGTAGGATGCTTCCTTAACGAGTAATAAGCGAAAAACCACAAAAAAGGTAGACAATTTCGAGGTTTTTAGACCCCCAAAAGTGAAGCCCAACTCGAAAACTTTCGCATAGTTCCAATCAACATCGATTCGTGGAACAACATCGATTAAAACGATTTTCAGGAACCAAAAACCTAAGCTGCCAGGGCTGTAGACGTAGATATAGGTACAAGGTGTCTACCGCTATCTTGGGACAAACTTCAGAAATCGTTTCTACTGGAAATTTCCCGCAAGAAATGTCTCTTATAGTTTTTAGTTTAACCCCCTATTTTCTGTTTTTTTTTAAAATCAATTTTTGAGATTTGTTTTTTTACTACGACCTTACATCACTAAAACAGCCATAACTCCCTTAATTTACAGTGTAAAATTAAAAATTAATATACCGTTGGAAAGCGTTGAATTTCCTACATGAACAGCCAATTTACTATCTTCAACACAAAGATTTAAGGCTCAAAGATTGAGCTGATGATGGTGATTGATTGAGATTGATGATTGATTTGGCTTGGGATTTTTAAGGCTCAAAATTCAGACCAAAATTCACATTTCAAGGATTTCCCGGATTGTATTTTTTTCAAGCATTGTGTGTGAGCAAATTAAACGCTTTCCCAATCAGATTGATCTAATTGATTGGAAAACTGTTGAATTTGATTGGATAAATGTTGATTTATTTTGGGAAAAATTATGATTTTTGATTTGGAAAATGTTGAATTTGATTAGGGAAATGATGAATTTCATTGGGAAATGCTGTATACGTACAAACAGGTATTCTGTACAACATACGTAGGTAGGTATTTATTTTACTTGGAGTCTCCTTCAGTGCCACAACTAGCTAGACAAAAGAGAATAGAAACAGTTTGATGGTTGTTGGATATGGTTGATCTCCTGGCGCTTTTGTATAATAATTATTAGATCAAACGAACTTACCTTAAGTGAAGTTCGATCTTGATTGTATGAGGCATTCAGTCATCGATATCATAATTAGAATTGCAGTAAGAATAAGTAGTAAGAATAAGATGTAGGCGTCTTATAATTAGAATACTTGTTAATTATTCTAATTATGATATCGATGACTGAATGCCTCATACAATCGGAGGTGCTTTTATCTTGTAAACAATTGACTCACAGATGCCGTTTTCGATTTTTTCAATGTTTTTTTACATTTATTTTGGTGACGTTTCCGCCTTCACTGTGAGGCCCTAATCGGCCCTTCACTATCCTTGTGAAAGTGTGTTTGCCTACTTGATCAAATTCAATAAAATCCATCCATCACTCATTGTAAGGTATGATTAGGGCCTCACAGTGAAGGTGGATACGTCACAAAAAAAATTAATAAAATAAATAAATAAAATAAAATAACAATAAATAAATACAAATAAAAAACGCGTCTGTTAGTCAATCATTTACAAGATAGAAGAACCTCCGAAAGTAGAAACAAATAGAAGAAGAAAAATGCCAATGTTAGGTGATTTAAGCTCGATAGATTGATTGAGTTGGAGTGATTGTAAGCTAAGAAAATGTTATGTTGTGAAGTTTCGATTCAAACCTCAACGCCATTGTGATGATTAGTGCTCTGGTCGGCAGAAAACATTTTGCGATGTGCCTTCCGGAACTCTTCCATGAGCTGCTCGTGCTGCTGAACTTTCTCCTTCGCTAAGCCCGACTTGATGAGCTTTCCCGCCTGTTTGTGAGCTCGATCCCTCTCGAGTTCTTCAGGGTCTATCGGCGGCCTCTGCAACAGAAATATGTACACGATTTTTCAGAGGAATTTCAATTCAGCCGTATTTTCAGCTCTTCATCTGTCACGTGGACCTTCAGAAAGTCAGCAACCTTCAATTCTGCAAAGTGACCTCATATAACGGCAAATTCGCCCCTTATTGTCCCACCTCTTCATGTACAGCCAATGCCTTCCAAATTACCTAAACCTACCTATCTGTACCCACCGGACTGGGAAATGCCAGTGTGAGTGAAATATTGTAGTGGTAATACTAGGAGTGAAGTATTGTAATGATAATTCTACGGTAAAAGTCGAATAAAATAATCTGAGAAGATTTGTGTATCCCGGAGGAGCTACTACAACTAAGCTAGGAGCTACAAACTATTAAAATTAAAAAAAAATTTTTAAAATAAAATGTTATTTACAGGGGTGACGCAGATAAGTAAGTGGCGAAATGTTTTTTCTGTTAGTCTGCATCAGAGATGTAGTAAAATGCCGCAAACCGCATATGTTTATCTAAATCCGTACGCGAGATATGATTTTTTAAAGGGGTTTTCGGGAAAACCGTGTTTTCCCTTATAAACTAAAATTTCTCCGCTTTACCTAATTTTAATTTTTACCTAATTTTCGGAATCAGCTTTAAATGTCCTATAAGAATAGTGTACTTGGGTTCTTGAAAAGTACCGTCCAAAGACCTTCACACCAGGTCAAACATTGACGATTTTGAAAAAATAATATAATTTCTAAAAATCTTTAAAACTTGACTGCTCTTCCAAAAAAATCCTGGAAACTGGCCAATCTCTCAAAAACTGCTTCATCTAATAATCTTTCCAATGGTATACCTAATCAGTTTCAATTATAGCTGTTTTCTTTGGTCTATTATTTCGGAGCTAGTGCTGAAAAACACGGTATCAGTGAAGAAGCGAAGGGGACTGGAAGAAGCGATAATACGTCAGGAATCGAGGTCGGCATTTTTAGGACATGCTACATTGATGGTTACTAGGTAAATATGTATTTTACATGATCGCAGAAATAATTTTGTTCATAAACAAATGATTTTGTTAAAAAATAATAATTATGACATGCGAGTACGGTTCATCCAGTTATTATAAGAGTCAAAAGAGTATTAAATGAAGCAGTTTTTATGAGATTGGCCAGTTTCCAGGATTTTTTTTAGGGGAGAGTAGTCAAAATTTAAAGATATTCAGAAATTTTATTTTTTCAAAATCGTCTATGTTTGAGCTGATGTGAACGTCTTTGGATGGTACTTTTTAAGAACCCAAGTAAACTACCTATTCTTATAGGTGATTCAACGCAGATTCCGAAAATGAGGTCAAAAATTAAACAAGGTAGAGCAGAGAAATTTGAGTTTAAAAGGAAAAAAACACGGTTTTCCTGAAAAACCCATTGAAAAATATATATCTCGAGTACGGATTGAGATAAAAATATGCTGTTGGCGGCATTTTACTAGATTTTTCTGATGCAGACTAGCAGAAAAAAATATATAATAATATATGAATATTGAGAAGAAGAAAAGATTCTGGAGCTTACTAGAGTTTAATATCTTCTGTAAGACTCCAATCACGTTCCATGTGTGTATTTTAAAGAATCACGGCATCTCCCACGTTCTGCTGACTACGAACGTGACATAACACACGTTCTCATTCATTGTGAAAAATACGACTTGATAATGATAAGATAGGTCAAAAAGTGGACGATGTGATTCCAACACTACGTACGATTCGGATTGGGAATAGGTACCAACTACAACAATCACATGAATATAATAATACAACTGATGAGTATAAAAGTTCCATTCATGCAGCATGATTTGATGAGCGAATTTTCAAAGAATAATTTTAACCGATTTGGTGGGTAATTCTTACAGGAAATTTCACGTTGATCCCGAATACACCATAATTACGTTCTTATATTTAAGACGGTAATTTACGCTAAAAACCTCAAGAAGCACCGTATAGATAAGTCTTTACGTGGGAGGCGTCAACCAAAAGGTTGTGTCCCTTTTTTTAACTAAGAAGAATGTAACGCGATAATCATTGGTTGATTATCATGGAAGAGACATATCCATGATCTTTGGTTTTTACCTAGTAAAGGAAAAATTTGATTTACCCTTTCTTCCAAGTCCACCTACGTGGTTTATAGGTCCTCTTGTACTTTAACTTGATTGTGTACTTTAACACCATTTTTTACAAATTTCATGCAAATTTTCTCACATAATACTGTAATAAAGGGTGATCATCAAAAATGAAGATACTTGGGATGATAAAATATATTTTATCTCGATTCCAGGGTCAGACATTCTTCTTTGTGAGCTTTGTAGACAAGACCGTTTCAAGCTAATTGCAGACTCTGAAATTATTGTTGTATCTAGTGGTGAAGGTAGTAAAGCTCCAAAACGTCTACTTGTTTACCTTTCAAATATCCTAGATCCAAATTGATAGTTGTGTACAGGTTCGTGAGCGTACTACCTCAGGTGTACATAAACTGAGTTCAGGAATCACCGACGGTTTTAGCGAATTTTCGAAGAATAAATTTAGCTCAAATTTGGAGCGAAGCTGGGGGTTTGGCGTCGGAACGATTTCTTGTGGATTTGAGTTATGGCATCTAATCAATTCAGTAATAGCCACTGGAAGTCGAAGCTTACATACATCCATCATAAAGAGAAGGCTTTCTAGTCTCTTCAATTTATCACCAATCGAGAGCGTATTATCGAAGTGAAATGTTTACTCACTCTTCAGGTACTCACTTTTGTTAAACAATAGGTTGGTGCCTGCAGACCAGACAATCTCTCTGGAATCAGTTGCATTCAGCTGCCTCATTACGTCCATTATATAATACCCTCCGATTATATTATCTTTGGGAACAGCGGTGGAAGCCTTCCCATTATTAGAGTCTTGAGAAGGTGCCAGAGGGTCCATAATTTACCACTCCTAAGAATAGGTTCGTCGGAAACATGACTGCTAGATAACGTGGCAGCAATAACACCTAATTTTGTTTTCATATACATCTCATAGAAATACATGATTCATAGAGATAGATGATAGATGATACATGTTTTCATAGAAATACGTGATTTTCACGAACAGCCACTGCAGCTATGGCTGGCCACTTCTTTATATAGAAATCTGTGTCATCAGGAATCCGTCTGGGGAGGCTTAACCACACTATCACAATCAGTTGAGTTGTTCAGCGGGTGTTAACGACTGCTGCCAGTTGCGGAGATTACAGAAATATGCTTAAATCTGATAAAAATCGGTCGATCAGTATCGTAGTTTTGGGAGTGGACGTAAATATTGCACGTACGTTTTCTCTTCGGTTTTCTTTCGTTCTCTATTAGAAGACATACAGATTTGATCAAGTACCTATACTACCAGTAAATTCACAAAAAATCATCTCGACTCCAGCCTCAGCTTTGCTCCAAATTTGAGAGAAATCCAGCTTTTACTTTCCCTATGAGGAACACGAATCTTAACGCCATTTAATAAAAATGAATTTTCACCCAAGGGTCCCGTTGGTGACAAAATTATCATTAATTTCCCCATATTTATTTCAAGAAATAATATAAAAGTGACAAAAATTGCCCATTGGATGATCAGGAAAAATTGATATACAGGATGTCCCATCTATGCGGGCCCATTAGCAAGTTACAGCCATACGGCGAGAGCTACCGAAAAATTGAACTGGACCTTTTCCATAGTATTTTCACTCTGCTTCAAGATGGTGAAATTCATTTTTCCAAGTTTTAGCGTCCCAAATCGTCGATTGCAACTTGAGTTTTCCTTTTGAACCTCCTTTCTCTATTTAATTTTTCGATTCTACGTTGAATTTGAAACAGAAAATACCTCCTCGAAAATTTTTCGAAGAGTCTTCGTTTCCGAGTTAGGTATATCACTTTTTGCGAACAACAAAAATTGACGAATTATTTTAGAAAAACGTACATTTCTCCAATCCCCTTCAATATGTTTAAGATGTCGGCAACATTTTTGAAATCAGCATTGAATTTCCTATCATCAGAAGCCAGTTTTCATAATGAACAATCATCATCAGAGGACTGACACAGTAGAAGCGCTTATAAGATTTGAAAAAAAATAAGGTTTTCCCATACATTCGGTTCTTGAAAAAATGTTTCACAAAACATGGGAAAATGAAAAATGGATTTCACCATCTTGAAGCAGAATCGAAAATACTACGAAAAAGGTCTACTTCAATTTTTCGATAGCTCGCAAATATACGGCTGTAATTTGCTAATGGGCCCATATGGATGGGACACCGTGTATAATAATTCATAGTAATAATAAAGTATATTTGCTCTCAACAAATTTATTTTATAGCAAATGGGGTAGGTATATTACTTACATAGTGAACAAAAAAAGTGCCAAACAATATACACAAGATAGATAATACAGTGCAAAATAAACAAAGGCCTACCCTACAAGAGTGGCGCAATGAGTGATCAGATGCTGCATTACACTACAGTTTACAATAAATATGTCTAAAATATCTTTACACAATAAATACTTAATATGAATGGGTTCGTTACAGACAAGATCAGCCCTTCTCAAACTGGAATTAGATTTTTCAGCCACCTAGGCACCTCTAAACTTGCGGTCTTCCTTTCTGCACCCTCAAGAAGAAACTCAAAAGGATTTTAATTTCGGCTGAATTGTATAAGCTAGACTTTGCCATCAAGTTCGACGAGAGGTGATTGTAAATTGTCTTTTCAAGTTGGCGTATACCTACCAGTTTGCTAGGATATTATCTTCTTTTAGTCATTAGGTTACGGAGGAATTCTATAAAAGTACTCAAGCTTGCTTTAGATAAGGTGGACACTGATGGTGATACTGTGATAATGATTCTGTGATATACTCGTAGTTGTTGATTGTTCCCAGTGTCGCTTGTGTTCATGTAACCTAGAAATATTTACATTTTAATACCGTTGGGGGAACCTATTGTTTTTTATTGTCGGCCCGGGGGCGCTTTTTTCTCTTGACGGTATATATGTCATCAGGGTTGGTCATAATGTCATCCAGAAATGGGTGACCAGCCACGGGAGGCCGCCATGGTGGATCGGGTCCGGGCAAGGCGGTTCCAACCTGGCCGAGCAGCCTTCTAGGCTTCAGGACGGTATCTCGGCGCTTAGATGAGCTTGTTCCTCGTGATGGTGAAGTACTGAACTTGATTCGCTTGAGGAATTTCTAAATTTTCAGTGGAGCTCGTGATTTACTTTTGACTTACCAATTTATTTTATTTTTAGCTTCAAGTTTATTGATATTTATATTATGTACTTACCTACATTATTGACGTTTGTATTGCCTATTGGGCCTTTGCAAATAAAAAAACTATTGATTGATTGATTGAAAAGACAAAAGCTGAATACCTTATTACGTTACATACAGTAGGTAGGTATAGATATACATTAAGTAGGCGCAAGTCACAAATTCAATCAGTTCATTAGTTGAATTATCATTCAGTATATTCAAGTGGGTAATATTTTATTTGCAAAAATGTCATCAAGAAAGCAATAAATTGCCCGTGGATCGTGGCCATAGGTCCATAGGCCTGGAAGATGAACGTGGGGAAATCCTGAAGTTGCGGAATCGTTTCCTCGGTGGGTTCATAATAATTAGGAAAGTGGTCAGCAGAGTGAAACGCTTTCTTATATGAAAAAAAAAAAAAAAAAAGCCCGCAACAAAAAACAATCCTCCGGCTCTTCGGGCCTCCATCGAACCCGGGGATTTGAAGCAATGCGATCGATGTTAAGTCAATAGAGCGGATCGAATGGAGAGGATGTACGGAGACCTTGACATATTTTGCTGGCGACGTGGAAAAATGGTTGCAAGAACGACGGTTTTTGATTGAATTGGAAATGGATTCAATTTCGACAGTTTGTTAAGCGAGATTTCCAAGGAATATAAAGACGGTGTGATGGAATCTTGATCGAACCTCGATCGGTATAATAGATAGACTTGTACGGTGGCGTAGCCCAGGGGCTGTAAAACAGGGGCAATAAAATAGGGTTTCTAGTCTCCCCACACGTGTCATAGTTTAAAAATGTCTCTTAAGTTGGGTACAGCTTCCTCACTTTTGTACTAAATATGGAGGTACATATAATTTAGTGATTATTTCACAGAAATTGATAGAATACTTCTCTGGAGTTTTGCTAATGACAACCAATTTCAAGTTGTGCATGCGCAGTAGCTATTATTGATCCAATCGTGACGAAATTCAAAGGCAATTTTCTTGGACTCATCCCTCAATCACCCCCTGAATTTGAGCAAAATTGGCCAACTCACGTTTGCGCGTCTAACTCGCACAATCTTTGAAAATGTCTTAAAAATCGGACCATAATTTCCATATTTTTGCCTGAGGCAAGGAATTGACCATTGACAGTCACGGAACCGAAATTGTCCAGAAAAGTTCAGTTTTTTACTTCTTAGGCGAGTAGATCATAGTAAAGAACTTCTGTAGTGAGGAAGCCACATGAAAAGAAAACGTCTGCCAAGTTGGGTGTGGCACATAGCTTCCTCGTATCCATAACATGATTGTATATATATAACATATTTCTATATATAAAAAAATCATCGAGGGGATTATTAGTACCTGCACAATCCCTGAAAATTCCATCGAA
The DNA here is from genome assembly GCA_030264115.1 of Lygus lineolaris. Lineage (NCBI taxonomy): Eukaryota > Metazoa > Arthropoda > Insecta > Hemiptera > Miridae > Lygus > Lygus lineolaris. The sequence goes on from JAEMON010000013.1 coordinate 14,173,495, forward strand.
ATCGGATGAAAATTATCGAAGATATGAGAGCTTCACGTTTGCGCATGCGCAGTGGGCACCACTGATCCGATTTTGATGAAACTCGTAGGGTACCATCAAACCTTCGATCTTCAACTACTCTCCAAATTTGAGCGAAATCGGACCATTAGGTAGCGAGAACTTGATGTTTCGAGGATTTCACGCATGCGCAGAGGCTACCGTTGGTCGGCTGGTAATGAATTTCATAGGGGACCATCTAGGGCCTAAACCGCGTAATCCCTGAAAATTTCATCAAAATCGGATGTAAATTGTGGGAGTTATGCGTGTTCCAAGGATTCCCGGACAGACAGACAGACAGACACGAAACCAAAATTGTTCAGGAAGGTCTAAAACGGAAAACGCGAGTTGAAATTTTGATTTTGGAGATAAAAAATTGTTCACATCTCAAAAGTGAAAACAATGCTTCCGCTACCTTGGTAGACTCGGAAGCAAAAGTGCATCATCGAAAGGATCCGCTGGGGACTTTATGTAGGTATCCAATCTTTCATTCCTGATTGACCAAAGCTCGCAACTTGGATACGGTCGACCCCAAAAACAGAAGAGGCTTAATAGTTTTGAGTAATGAATGAGCTTATTCGTGGATCATAGGTAATTCTTATTTCTCAAGGGGTATTTAATAAATACTATTTATATCTAGTTGCTTGCTGCAACAGCTATGCGTGGGAGACCACCCAGGACAGGGTATAATTTCACTTCAATAAAATACAACGACACGACGGATCTCCCACCCCCAGGTCAACCCTTAGAAAACCCCACGGGCCTCGGGGAATCCCCAGAGCTAAAGAGGAGAACCCCTATATAAGGGCCGATGGCTCAAGCCTCTAGGATTCAGTCAGGCGGTAGATCTAGAGCTTGCTACTTTCTTGAAACGAACTCGTGTCTTCTATCAAATCCTTAAAAACTTTGCTAATATTTGCTTTGGTCAGTTTTAGCCTTTCTTCACTATTCCGATATACATTGTTCTCCAACTCGACGGGTGGTTATAGTCGTATGTAACCGGCACCGATCGAACTCTGTATTCCAAGTAAATTCAAATCCTCTAATATAAATTCTCCTTGAGCTGTCGTCGACAGGCACCGAGGGAATCTATATCACCTCACCTCGACCTTACCTAAAGTACCTTGTTCTTCAACTTAATGACAGTTATAGTTGTATGTAACCGGTACCCAGCGGAACTCTGTACATCCTCGTACCAAAACCAAATTCCTTCACTCACCTTCAGTTTTGCTAAAAACTGAACTACTACCTATATTCAAATAGGGAAAATAAATTAATAAGATGAGATTCGTCAAATCCCGTCCTTACGCTATTGTATTCTGTCTCTGATTTTCTTCTATTCTTCTTGGACAGGTTTGGAGCAGCCTTCCATGAGCCAGCCTCTAACCATCTCAATTCTCCATCGAATTGAAAAAAGGAGAGATTATTTATTATTTTCCCTTGTCTATTTTATTTCTATACGTTCCAGGCATGGATTTACCACCAGGCCCAATAGCCCGGGCCTATGGGGGCGCACTTTCATGTAAAAAAAAATCGGAATAAAAAATTTATTTTATATTTAAAAAAAGAGCCTACTAATGCTATTATTATACCCTGTTAATATTATTATATTATTAGGCCAATTCTGACACAATATTATGTTTGATAAGGTTTTATATATTTGCATTATTCACATGTAATGTATTATATATAGTTGTAGTTTTTATTTCTACATAAAACTGATTGTTCACTTGGCTCAAAGGATTATTATTTTCATTTGATTGGCCCTGAATTCGATTGAGGTTACTTGTAATATTAAATATTAATTAGGTAGGTACCTTTTCTAATTCTGTTTTGTGTTCACACTAAGGGGCGAAACCTGTAGTGCTGACACAAAAACAAAATTGGAAAAGGTAATTAGTATTTAATATTATAAATAATCAAAGAGTTATCTTTAAATAAATAATTGGTTTGCTGTAAACAAGTTAACAAGTATTCATTTGTACATGGTGCAAAATGAGATATGTATTAACTATCAAGAAATTCGAAATAAGAAGAAATAATGGTAAATCCGGCCCTGATTAGTTCTTTGGTTCTCCATAATGGATGAACAAATTAGAAGAGGTTCCTACCAGACTTGATCCTGGTTAGATGAGGTTTCAACTGCAGTATATTATAATAGTCTGGTTTTACAAAGGTTTGAAGCCTCGATCATGGTTTGACAAGGTTCCAACCACAGGCAGGCCCGGGCTTTAGGTGAATAGCGCCCTCGGCTGCAATCAGCCCCCCCCCCCCCCCCCCCCCCCCCCCCCCCCCCACCGAAGTGATATTTATATGAATACCAGCGTAAGCGTAAGGGTTCTCAAACACGCACCCACATAATACACACACACCCGAACATTCCCATGTAGTCACAGGACTAACCCGCACAATCCCTGCGATTTCATCGAATTTGGACCATTACTTTATATAGTTTTGCCTGGGACAAGGAATTGACTACAGACAGACAGGGAACCAAAACTTGTTTACAAAGCTCTGAAACGTAAAAAACAAGTGGAAATTTTGATTTGGAGGAGAAACATTTTTTTTTAAATTTCTAGCACGAATAAATAGCTTCGGTGGTGAGGACGCAAAATAAATTCTTATGCCATACAGGTAGGTTTGGTGTCCCAAATGGTTTGGACAGTTCGGTCGTGATTTACCTTTTAATGTATTGAGAGACACGTTTGTTCGTTCAATGACGCAAAAGCAAGCAATTGCTAGCTCATGCGGTGTCTGACGCGAAATCCACAAAATAAATATAAATATTACTATCACGGTACCTACTTGCAGCTCACCAGAGCAGTTGCATAAGATCGAAACATGAATACAATTCAAAGGCGTACAACACTAGGTACTTAATCAAGGTAAATGTACTCATTCAAGGTCTTGAGATAAAGTTATATTATCAAGGAGATATTGAATAAATTTAATAAAATATTCAGAGAGCTTTGAAACGCAAAACGCAAGCAAGTGGAAATGTCGATCTTGGAGAACAATAATTTTACCTATTGTTGGAATTAGAGCATTCTCAGCTTCCGTAGTGAGCAAAGTAGGGAATTTTGTCTGTTGTTACTTTTTTCCTTTTTTTTCTTTTCTTTTTTTCTACTTTTTTGTTCTTTAATTTTTCTTTTTTTTAAATATATTATTTTTTGTATTGTCTTGTCGAAAATGAAAGAGATTGAGTACAAGTCCGCAACTCAGTGAGCAATTACAAGTCTCTCCACGGGTATCCCCCCCCCCCCTTCCGCCATCAAATGAACAATCTTTACAACGGTAAATGCATAATCTGGTTCCTTTGGTTACTTTCATCGCGGGGTTTACTAACAACTGCTTTGTTTATCGGTTGCGTAACGGGATTTTCGAAATTTGCGTCACGAGTTTATTTCGAGAATGATTTTCGATTTTTTCTGCCAAACCGAATTTCGAGTTCAAGTGCCAAAGCAAAGACAAGAAAACGTCAATGAAATAGCAGCCTTAAATAAAATCGTAATTCATAATTAATCGGAATCATCGGATTTCGCCTATCTCTTTATTCGTTCCCAGTTTTAAACACATTTGGGACCATTTTCATCTGCCTGTCTGTCCGTCCGCTTTTTTTTTTGCTTCCGAGTCTGCAAGGCAGCGGAAGCCTTGTTTTCACTTTCGCAATGAAAAAAATGTTTGTGCTCCAAACTCAACATTTCCACTTGCATTTTACGTTTCAGGGCCTCCTGAACAAATTTGGTTTCGTGTCTGTCTGTCCGTCTGTCCAAATTTCCTTGCCACAGCCATAACTTCCACAATTTTGATCCGATTTCAATCAAATTTTCAGGGATAGTGCGGGTTAACCCTATGATTTCATAAACGCGAATTTCCTGAAACCCCAGTATCTCAGTTCCTAATTGACCTATTACGCTCAAATTTGAAGGGTAGTTGGGGGCTGACTCTAAAACAATTACCTATTAATTTCGTAAAGATTGGATCAGTAATAGTAACTGCGCAAGTGCAAAGTTGAAATTTTTTGTCATAGACGGAACTACAAGACCGATTTCGGTAAAATTTTCAGGGATTAAGCGAGTTAGACCCTATAGGTTCTCCTATGAATTTCATGCCATCAGACCACTAATAGCGTGTGCGCATGGGTAAACGTGAATTTCCTGAAACTACGATTTCTCAGTTCCTACTGGACCGATTTCGCTCAAATTCGGGTTGTAGTAGAGGGCTACCATTAACTTCTAATTTCGACAAGAGTGCATCAGTAATAAGTACTGCGCATGCGCAATTATTAAATGTGTTTCATAGCCATAACTCTGGAACTACTCGACTAATTCCGGTGAAATGTTCAGAGATTGTACGGGGTAGCCCCTAGATACTGCCGATTAATTGCAAGGCCTTCGCTCAAACTCGGAGGGTAGTTGGGGGCGGACCCAAGACAAGAATTTCATCACGGTCGTATCAGTAATATCTACTGCGCAAGCGTAAACGTAGAGAAATGCCATTTTTTCAGGCGAGTTTTAGCCGTTGCGTGAGAGTAAATGGCGGGTTTAAATCTTTTTTGCCCCCGCGCTTTTTGCTGTCCAAAAATATAGATTTTTTATTTTTTCTTGCCTAGCATTCTATCGTCACGGGCATGGCGAAACGGTCATTTCTAGTTTTCGAAAAATTTAATGGTGACATACTGTGAAGGCCACGAGGAAGCTTCTGTGTCATGTCCTTGGCAGTGTATTTTTTCTTATAAATTCAAAGTCAAAACGTTTTTTTATTGCAAAACTACATAAAACAATTGGCTTACCTTGGATCTTCTCTCCAGTTCTTGACTGATGGCGCTACTGAGACTGCTGGCACTGCTCGTGAAGGAACTCACAGAAGACGAGTTCGTGAGCCTATCGGTGCTGGCGTCCGACTGTTCAAAAAACAAAACAATTTCATGTTAATCTTCACCCAAGGAAATGAGCTTTTCTTTTGTCAATAGCGTCGTCTCCACCAAAATCCGAGATAATCACTTCAGAACGAGGGTAACGCATTTACGCCTCGTTTTAATATTTATGAGCTCTTCGCCATTATTTTAGTTTGGGTCTTCGTTGGTTTTTTCTTACCTGTGTATGAGATACGTTATCGTCCTCGCTGTGGTGCACCTCAACAAATACGGTTGTTGTTTTGGTCTCGAGCTGTTGTGACACCATGCAGATTTCTGCGATCTGCTAACAAATTAAAAGATACACGTTCTGTAAATTTTAGTGGTCTCAGTGGTAGTCTGTCAATTTGTTAATTTATACCTAATTTTTTATATTTTTTTTATTCAAGTATTTCGTCGCTTAAGAAGCAACACGCCCTATCGACCATTTTCACGAAAATTAGGTTTTGACTGATTCTTATTCGACTTCTCACGTTGCATCGACTGGTTAGCTCAAAATAGGTTAGCTCAAAGAAATACTCGAAAAAAAATAACACCCCCTTCGACCTCAATTACCTCTCGCACAACACCCCGTATCAACCAAAATTTCCTATTTTCTTTAATTAATACTATTTTCAGTATTGACGACAACCGAAAAGCAAATAGTGACTGAATAACGGGAAACAAAGGGACAGGTGATCAAAAACTGAATTCAGTTTTTTCCTCCTCCTGAAAACGCTGCAAATTATTACACAACGGTTTATTATTTTCTGTATAGATCGCCCATCTACAAAGATCCTATTGACATAAAATACCCACCTACCGCGAGGTTCACAATCATCTCTTGGCGACAATGAGTAGGTATAACCTTCTTGTAATTATTATTATCGGAGAGTTGTATCATTCATTTGAAATTCAGTAACTAAGGAAGCTTCTGAAAGTAAACAACAACTTGGTTTGGTGGAATCGAAAGAAAGTTGCCTAGTTGGTTTGATTTTGCCTACTCGGGAAGAATTGCGATTCACACTCGTGTTTCTGCTCTTTATTTCGTTCAACCCCTGGGTCCTAACAGAGAGCGAACGGTTGGTCCTAAAACGCTCCGCAAGGTCTCATTCGACGCTAAAAATTGTGTTCTATTTTAAATCGATGGAAAAAATATACCTTCCTATTTGAAATTTTCGAGCTAGGGCGTTTTGAAAATTTCATCCCCTATTTTCTACCCCTTAGAGAAGGCTGACGGTAACGAAAAGCTTCGCGGCACAACTAGACCCCGAATGGGGCCGGTATACCAAATTTCATTAATTTTGGTCCATGGTAACTAAGGAAAGTGCCGCGTACGGTCATTTTCCGGCAAAAACTAAGCTCCGCTCCACAAAATTGTTTTTACATAAAAGAAAAGTTAAAGACCTGAGACTTCTGCGTCGAATGAGACCAATGCCAGGTCACCAACACAGCAACCATGATTTTTGGTAATATTTAAAAGTTTTCCTTTTCCAGTCGTGAACACGAAAAAAGTC
>JAEMON010000013.1:14184249-14215096 GCA_030264115.1 Lygus lineolaris
TCGCTCACCAACTCATGCTGCATGAATGGGACTTTTTTTTTCGTCAAGGTAAATTTTCTTGGATAGGTACGTACTTACCTACCTTGAAACGTAAAAACTCATTTGAGGTGTTGAACAAAATTTCTTCCAAGCTCGGTTGTTCTATAGATTCGTAATTGTAAATAATAAACCAGAGTGAATAGCATACTTTACCAATGTGGGGTTATTCAGATGATTCAGGGGATTTCCTCGTAAGAAAATAAGAAGAATAGGGATTTCGCGAGGTTTACAACGTTCTGTCTCAAGGATCTTTCGAGCCAATTTGAGTCTACACATATTGACAGTAGTTATCATCTACATTAGCGAATTCAACAATGGGGTTTGGTAACTATTATAAAAGTTCACTTATGTAACGAAGACAGTTTAGAGTTGCAAAACACTGTGTCTCAGTGAAAACAAAACAATCGACTACAGCGTTAATCACGGATATACCCCCTTACAGCCACAGTCTGAAATAGCTAACATTTTCTGGGAAGTGAGAGACTACCAGGACGTCTCATATAAGCCCTGGAAGACAGTCTAATAAAAAAATCCCTATAATGATATTCTGTGGAGTTTCCTTTACATTTAGGGAACAGCACATGTCGATAATTTAATTCATCACGGGAACCGTTTTTTGACTGCTGATGTAGGAGCTAAATTTTAACAAAGCTGATCCGATAGCTCAATTTTCGACTCAGCTGATCTGTGAGATATTTGTAGGTAATTAGTCGGGATTCAGTCGGAAATCCCCTCACTTTAAAGCTTATTTTTGGATTTGAGGACTCCTGCTTTCTCATGTACAGGTTTCCTGAAGATGAGGGGTCTAGGATATACCCGAAACGTCGATGAATAAAACAATTTAAGTGAGGGGTTTTTCTGGATGAATCCCGATTACTAGTTACCAACAAATAACTAATCATGCAGCCGACCAGTTCTTCCACGTCAGATCTGAGCTTATCTTTGAGCGATCAGCTGATCTAAAAGCTTGATTTTCGATAAACCCGTGAACCTACACCCACCCAACTTGGCCGACGTTTTTAAGTACTTTTAAGAAAGACCTTAGAGTGTTAACAAGCAATACACTGGCGTTTTGCTGGTTTAGACTAACGCATGAACTGAGGGGCTCAGCCACTGAGGCCCAATATTGACCACGTTCGTTCCTCAAATCCCCAAACTAGCAACTATAAGTAACCTACGTACAGATATGTACCTCATATAAAACCAAAAGCCAGTTCTTATAAAAAAATTAAAAAATAAATGTCACATTTCAGTGGCTGATGCGAACTTCAAACATGCCTGCCCAACAAACGTTAAAGTCTTGATCGGTTTTATTTAAATTATTTAAACTTATCGGTTTTATTATTTAAATTAATTCCGCCAAAATATAAATGCAACAAAATTACAGATCATGCATTTTTGGCTTTGGATTGAGTTTTACGTTAAAAAAAATTAATGAAAAATGTGGAATGAAAATTAAGGAAAAATAACTTATAGTACAAGACTCATGTTATGGTTGGTTGTTTATTTGGGTCGTTTTTCATGTTAAAAATGCTTGCATACGAGTCTGCAACACATTGGGACATTTTATGTCCATATTAATAATGTTCCCAGTTTCCCATACGACCAAATTTGTTTGGATGCAGTATTATTTCAATGAGTTCCATATTCGACTCAGCTGATCTGAGAGCTCCATTTTCGACTCAGCTGATCTGCGAGCTCCATTGTCGACTCAGCTGATCTGGGAGCTCCATTTTCGACTCAGCTGATCTGAGAGCTCCATTTTCGACTCAGCTGATCTGGGAGCTCCATTTTCGACTTAGCTGAGAGAGTAGTACCTCTCTCTAAACATTGCGGTAAGTAGTACCTCATTGATTTCTACCTAGCCTTCACTTTTCGAGTTAATAATAATATAAAGTGCCGGAGCGTGAGTAATTTTTCGTGACTTTTTTTAGTTCATGTGCCAAAGCAAAGACATAAAATGTCAATTTGATGATTGTAGGAGATTTTGATCTCCTGGCGCTGTAATTGAATCATACGAGTGTGTTTTCTTGTTAAGAAATTACTCATAGACGCCAGTAAACCTGTCGATGCCACCAAGGCTTAAGTGAGTTATCCCTGAACAAGAAAAAAACCTCGTACAAAAATAAAAATGTAACAAAGAATTTTTCTGATCTGAAATTAGTCCCAAAGATGGGTCTAATTTCAGTTAAGAAAAACTCTCTATCAAATCCCAACCTGTGCGGGATTGAATGATAGTTTCCAACCAGTGATTCCTAATGTGACACGGTGATTTTCACAATGCGGGTTTTTCGAGAGCATTCTTTGCATCTGTTTGCTTGGCTACAGTTCAGACCCCTTCGTTACCTCTTTTGGTCACAATTTACTAAGGGCCCAAGGAACTGACGTAATTCGTTTTTCCCATTTTCTCAGCCAATTGTTGGCCGATTTTGATGCGGTTTATTATTCAATTCTCTAAGGGAATCAGCTATGTATAGTTTCAATTGAGGAATTTTGAATTTTACACGTCCTTTTTCAAAATTCAAATTGGCATGAAGGCACTTCATCCCCCTAGGGAATGATAAAATAGGAAGAATGTCACCAACCACATCAAAATCCGTTGGTAATTGGCTGAAAAAAATGGGAAAAACTGTTCAACGCTAAAGTGGTTAGGAGGGAGGGCGGCCGTTATCATTGCTTTCAAAATATTGGTCCTAAGCAGTAATAATGTTATAGTAAGAATTCCAATAAACTCTTTCTTAATCGCTATTTAGGCAGTTTCAGGAAATTTTGGGCTCACTCCCTTGGCCCCAGGGCGAGGTCAAATTGTTTGGAGAAAAATCAGTTTTTAACTAAATTTGATACGTTTGTAAAAATTCGAACGGGGGAAAAAAAATTGTTTTGGGTAAAAAAAAAATAAAAAAAAAGATTTGGATCAAAAAAGTTTTGAAAAAAAAGATTTGGGTAAAAAAAATTGTTGAAGTGACCAAGGTCGGCGTACATCACTGGAGGCCAAAACGCAAAGCATGGAAGTACAACACCAAAACTATTAGAACAAACAACAATTTATGGAGGTACAAAAATAAGCTTTGTGTTGTATTATTCTTCTTCAGAGTCTACTTTTATTATTTTGATCATGCCGGACATAGTTGGTGTCGTAGCAACAAGGAGAGGGTTTGAAAAAGTTACGAGTCCGATATACGACGTCAGAAGATGAACGTTCACTGTCAGAAAATCACGTTTCCCCGAAAAATTACGTTTTTTGACACTTATGTTCCTTTTTCTCTGGGTCTTCCCAACCTAGCACCTCGATTTTTTTTCTCGTCCAAATGTACATAGATACTTCATAAACCAAAGCTGCCATGAGATTCGCGTATTTTTCACAAAAACAATTACCTATTGAAATGCTGTCCGTGTTCTAGGCTGAGAAGCCTGAAGTTGGAAGTTTTTTCCAACAACCTCAGGTCTTTTTCCATTTCATAGTACCGGGATATCCATGCCAACGTTTTTAGAGAACTATGTCAATATATATTTTTTAAAAACTGAAGGCAAAAGGTTCAGTATAGCCCGAGAAAAAGGAACATGAAGATGACCCTTTTTCAAAAAAAAATAGTATTTCAAAATTTGACTCTGGCCTTTAATTAACATTGTCATTATTAGCATACATGGCCCAATCATAGTGTACAAACCTTTTTATTGTTGTGATCTGATTCGTCAACTCCGCCAACATGAATCACGGTGCAGCCATTGGTATACTCCGTTCGGTTCGGGACTCTGTGGATTGGTGGGTCTGGCAACTCATTACTTGTGTGATTCCCATTCGTATTTCTAGAAAAACCAAACAATTTCATGATGAGGTTTCATGATGAAGGTTAAAGGATGAGGTGTGTTCACAGGAGGGTGTGATATAGGCTTGCCAAAAGCAGAGGCGATGGAAAAAAGGAGGAAAAAATAGAAGTCAATTCTTGTCCAGTATAATTTAACGAATTTCTACTGGGACCCAAGTCCAAATGATAACGGGGTATTTTTAAATAACAGAAGACTCAATAATGGAATTTAGAAATCCAAGTTATGGAGCCAGAGAGTAGCTCAAATCCCAACAAATGCCTACAATAGGGACAAGCTCCTCAATAGGGACAGCCATACCTACTAAAATTCTGACTTCCGTGTGTAAACATACCTTCAAGATTTTCTCTATGGATGTTTGCTCGAAGAAGAAGAAGAATTCTATCTTCGGCAAAATCTGCGACTGATAACGCTTATCAACTCCCAAATCATTCTTTTCTCCCAGAACACTGAAAACTTCTCCTGGAGCTCCCATACCCACTTTTTTCGGTAAGTTCTCGCATTTATTTTGGCAGATTTCAAAAATGTTGTTTCCAAGAACCACAATGTTTATTTTGGTTGAGAAGGTCATAATTTGAGGTGAAGTGGTCCGCAATAGGGAAACACACTTTTTTCGTCATTTTATCATCAATTATGACACTGAATCGTTTTCAAAAGCCATGGTTTCTGCTGACACGTCATAGCAGCCCTATTTCATGTTGTTTGCATCATTTCCAGGTGCAGCACGACACCAAAAAAAGGAAATACCTTGTCCCTATTGGAGAAATGGAAGATTCGAATGGGTTTTTGGCGAAAAACACGTCATGTCCCTACAGCAGAACTTATGAGCCTGAATGGGGACACTTTTTGACAATAAAACAAAATATGACGGAAGATATTTTTTCACAAAATTGTGACGTCATCGTGTCTGGAATCCAGTGAGGAACACATACAATAGTTAAAAACGCGGAAAATCAATTTCCTGTACTAGATAACCTATGAAAACCTCTTAAAACCTGTCCTCATTACGGGCCCTTGACAGTACCAAATTTATGCATAAGATGTTTTGACGGGTTGTTTAAATGAAATGAAGTGTTGAAATGTCCGGGGTTCTGGGTTTAATTTTAACAAACAAAACAAAGTTTTATTTATTTTTACAACCCTCTTCTTGGGTGAAATTGAAGTATCATCTGCAGACGACTGGCAGTTGAATCTTCCAATATGGTGTTGATGCGGGTCTACTTCGTATTTAATTGTGTTTAAATTGTACGATGTAGTTCGTGATGTCTGGTTTTTGGTACTTCCAATAAAAATCTCTGTTTAGAAGCTACTTCATTTCTAATTTCTTGTAACGCCCAAGAAGTGCGTAGGGATCAAGATTTAGAGCAATTTTGCCACTCTCCTAGCAGTTTTCAAGGTAGAGAGGGGGTGAAATCCGATGGTAGGCACATAATAATTTCCCTGCGAACCGCAAGAAAGGTAGGTGACGTAACGTCATGGTCAACCCGGTCTAGCAGTTGTGTAATAATTGGCCAGATCATGTGACAGCTCTTGTATGGACTCACCATCACAGGAGCAGCCATAGAACAGGCCGTAAAAAGAACATAGCCGGAACTGAGTCGCGAGCGACCCAGGCGCTACTTGTTGAGAGCTCGGACGTACCGTCACACAGTCTAGGGCATACGGTAGCTACATTCCTACTATTCTAGAAACGAAGAAGGCCTAGGAATGTTCATTCGAAGGTACTTCATTTTAAGTTTCTTGTTACGCCCAAGAAAAGCAATTTTGCCACTCCCTAGCAGTCCAGGATATAAGGTACGTGCCTACTATTCTAGAAACCAAGAAGGCCTAAGAATGTTCATACGATGAACAGAAAAACGACACTTCACTCAGGTGCTCACCCATTGAGGGTTCCGTTGGTTTCTTCCGGAAGGGCCGTCATCCTGGTCGGGGTGTCGCCTGCGACGCTGCTCGCCGAACTGTTGTAACCGGAAGACTCCCCAGGGAACAGCTCCATGCCGGCGCCCTTTCTGACGACCAGTTCCAGAACTCCGCTACATCTCATCACTGCTACTGCCTAGAATCAATCATAATCAATAATCAGTCATCGTTTATCATTGATAAGGAGCGAGTTTTGTGAACGTCCCAGAAGCGTTCAGCCTTATTGTTAAAACACTGTGAATTTGACAATAAGGCTGACACTCTCCAGTCTTATTGTGGAAGGGTTCAGCTGAGAGGCGCACAGTGGAACCTAATGAACTCTTTCCGGTAAAAACTAAGCTTTGCTCCAAATTTGTAGGAATTTTTGGAAAGATCCCGAATAAACCCCAAGATCCTATACCTAAAATAGCTAATTAACTGCGAAAACATAAAAAAACTTAGAAAATTCTAGTTTTTGACCATTGGAACCATCCAAAATTATATTTGTATAAGATGAAAGTTAAAGACCCTTCTTCATCGAATCAGACCAACGCCAGGTCACCATTACAGTAACCATGATTTTCGGCGATTTTTAAAAATTTTCCATTTTCTTGACTTTTCAGTAGTGAACACGAAACGAGTAAACGGAGACATTGAATAACCACCAAAAATCATGGTCACTGCAAAGGTGACCTGGCGTTGTTCTCATCCAATCAACATTGTCAATTCGACGGTTTTTGACGAAGGTAGTGAAAAAAAGTGATTTGACCAAAAGGCTGCGACATAATTATTAGATTAACGAAACGGAGTGGGAATCGTACCCACTGCTCCAGGAATAACACTATCCTAGGCTTCACCCAATTTTAGGACTCCCGCTCAAGAAAGTTTGGGGTGGAGTACAATTAGAACCATATCTCAGACGAACTTATAGGTCATGAAGTTATAGGAACTATACCGACAATCTAATCTGGCCAGCAGCACTTTATTCCGAGTCTACCCCTCATCTCTAGGATATGTTTTTGTCGAATTTCGAAGAGAATGACATATGACCATAGACAATCTATAATGGTGTCAAAAAGGTCAATATTGACTTCAAGAGAAAGGATGGGTTCGTTGGCCTGCAATTTTGTGTTATTCCGTAGGGTCAAAAATTAAAATTGGCGAAAAAAATCGCGGTTTTGGGGAAAAATTACCGTCTTAACCTAATTTAAGCAGCAACATGCAATAACTAAATATCCCCAGCTTTTCAGGAGAGACCTAACTGCCGGTGAGAATTTGCGATAACTCCAGAAACCATAAGTCCTGTTCCTTTGAAAGGCGCTGTCAAACAGCTGACTTATCACATGTTGATAACCAAGTTGAATTGTATCATGTTGGAAAAACTGTCAATAACGGCGCAGCTAGCGGTTTTTTCTCGAAACTAGCTTCACCAGTTGATTGGGCGGGAAAAATTGAATAAAGATTGACCTCATTTTTGTAAAAGCTGAGTTATACAACATGCATGAGCATGTTGATGCTTAAACGACGCTGTGTAGGAGTTAAATGAATAAGGCGGCATCAATCAAATGACTCACTTCTGTGAATGGTGTTTCTGGTGTGAAGGTGAAGTTGTTACATTGCAAGATTTGATCCCCAGGTCGCAGACCGGCCAGCCTCGCTATGCTGTTTTCTTTCGTAAACTGCACGTAGACGCCAGGTTTCCATTCGGGTCCTTTACAGATCCTGATGGAAAGGGAGTAGAACACAAAATTAACAACACTTTCGACGTGATTAATTCTTGTGTGGAGAATGCAAACAACATACAAATTATGTAGATAACGTATTATCTGCTTCAAAATGTTGCTAATTTGGTTTTCAGATTCTATTAGTGATTCTGGAATGACATTAGTCTCGTCTTATAACGGAATATTTTACCCGCATCCAAGTTTTGCCCTGGGCGGGACTTTGAGGACCATTCTAACGTCCGTAGGAGTGGTGGGGTCACAAATGTCGCCTTTGCAAAGGTCCGGCAGGCGAGGAGCGATCATCGCAGGAGCAGGTTCGACGATCTGCCAAGACAACTCATCTTCTGGGTTCCTGGAACGAGGAAGACATGTTAAGATCAATGAATAAGATCTGAGACCACTAATATACCATGATTGCGTCTTTCAAATCGCTATGAAAACAATATTGTCGACCTCGACCATGAATTACCTACCTAAATCACTTTTACGATGGAAGACTAACGAGAAAACCGTCTTGGCCCGAGGACCTGCCCTGCTATTAAGGAATTTTGATCGTCAGTTGAAGTAAGCCGTCGTCCTATCGTGAAAGAAGTCACACTCGTCCATGGGAATCATTAGAATGATTCATGAAATGAAATCATTAGAATGAACTTATACGCTAGCCATATGGTCGTTAAACTACAGTATCTAAACGACATCTAGCACCAGTCAGCCTATTTCAGCATACGACGACCAAAGTCACACATCGCAAGGACTTGATACTTCTGTGGCTCATGATAACCTCGCCGAACCAAACACAGCCAAGCAGACCAAGTACTCCTCAACTTGGTCAAGGCTTCCCTCAACTTGCCTCAAGATCTCCTCAGAGTACCAAGAGTCCTCAACAACCACTCGCAAGCTCACCTGCACCGACCACATCAGATGCTGTGACTGCAACTGCAAATCCGCAACTCTGGAGGAGTTCAAGAAATCTTCGAGCTCTCTCCTATCTGAAAGACTTTGTTCAGTTCTAAGGGGTGAATGTGATGATAAAACCATGACCAGTTGCTTTCAGCATCCATAGTTAACCTGTTCAAAATCTTACATTGCTGTAACCCATTCTATTCGTAGTTTTATAATGATGAATTCCGTCCAACAAAGCCGTAATTTAAGGTACATAGTTCTTTCATACTTCCTTTACAATAGCGAAAACGTTATCGCCCACCACGAATATTTTCAAAATTATACGGAATGGCGTCGTATGACATCAACCTAGGATCCAGCAGGTACCAACCAACCTATTCTGCGTCCTCCTCCAACATCATCTGTGTTCTGGCGTTGATGGGTAATGGATAGTTAATTTTACCCGTTTCCTACACATTTTAAGAACTATTCCCCTTCCAAGAAACTCACTTGGTTTGGTCTAAAGAAACTTAGTAAATCTTTAGAGACTAGGGTTTGGCCCAAAGACACCTTAAACCTTAAAGACTAGGTTTTCTAGTCTCTTATGTTTGATCTTACTGGGAGAAAAATCCAAGGTTGTGGATTTTTCACAAGAACTTGAAACTGCATCATTACAAGACCTTCGTTTTATTCAGAACGCATCATCAAAAGAACAGAATTCACTGAAATTACCATTTTTACCAAATTGATATATAGGTAAGTAGGACTCAATATGGTCATAAGATTTGATTTCCAAAAACTTTGAAACAAGTTGAAATAATTGGTTTATTTTTTAAAAATACGGGCAAGCCCAACTACAATTTGGTCAATAATAAAATATAAAGTATAACATAACAAGAGTTTACAAAAAATAATAAAAATGATAATGTCTGCCAGAATCACATAATATATTAAGTCTATGGAAAGCTTTGAGTGGAGATTGGCTATTGAGGGTTATGATTTGACAAAACGCCTGAACATTTTGTTTCTTTTCCTGGTGAAAAAAATTTGTATTATTAGCTGTTAAGTGGAATGTACCGACATATCCAGTTGGTTGATCGTTATTGGTTCTAGGGTTACACAACAGGTTGAAGTCACTATTGAATCCACCTCATCAGTTCTTTCAATTATTATGCTGGCGATGATGATTTCGACCTTTTCATTCATACGGAATCTACCGATAGCAAACTGACAGACGCGCCTGAGATCCGGTTTTCCAGCTCGAAAGCGAAATGGAGGGTTGCCCTCGTGAGCCACTCCACCTGACGTCTTCAAAGTTGCATCGCAACCCTCCGTTTCAATATGGTAGGTACCTAGTGAAGTGATAATAGTTTTCTCTCTTGCCGGCCATAAGTCGGCAACTTTCTACCGGAATGAAGTCGTGTACCTTCATTAGTCATTACCTACTCGACAAGCCGCGCAGGGTGTGACTTACAAACGGGATATCTCCTATCTCGTGCTATATCTGGCTTCATGACTCTGTCCAGAGACTTTTCCCAGGTTTTTGATTCATCGGGTTTCCCCTAATCGCGAATCCTTGCCGTCGATTAGGAATTAGTACCGATTTTCAGTGACTAGCCGGAACTTCTGACTTGCAATCGCTTTTCTGCGGTAATTATTTTTCGTTCTCCGAAATCCTGGACTCGAAAAGAATTTTCTTGAAACTTGGAACAACCCCCAACCCCAAAGCTATACAGAACTAGTGGCTGAAGAATTTGATAAAGTTGTTCATCGTAAGAATTGAAAGCATAATTAAGGCGATTGGGGTGTAGTTGACTAATGATCGGCAGTGGTCAGCAAAACATTGACATTCTTAACATAGATTGGCATTCTTGAAGAGGGGACCGTTCTAAAATACACTCCAGCTCTACAATCACTTTGTACAACACCTATAGTCTAAGATTTGTGACTGAGGCAAGTCATCCATTGTGATTTAAAAATACTTGAAAAGATTTTTTATTGAACAATGAGTTTTATACTGCGTAGATGACTTTTTTCTTGTAGGCAGGTAATTGTTTTAACATTTATTGTTTTGTACCTGCATACTTTTTAAATTACTTTATTGAAATTTGTCCGACGCATTGCCTGGGTACCGATTTTTCTTGCCAATAAATTCTATTCTATTCTAAAACGGAGGAAAATAGCAAAACATTGATAAATTTGACTCATCTTCTAAAGCAGACGTGAGACCTTCTTTCTTCAGTTGAGCGCATCATATAATACATAAGGATGTTCTCATTCTTGTTTTTTCGATTTAAGGCTTACGTCACTGTCGTAGTCAAAGACAGTAATTTGTTTAGGACGTAGTGAATTTTCTGTACGTCAAGGTGGTGGACTATTTCCACTTCATGTTCAGGACTTGAGCATTAGCTGAAGGAATGTGATCTTTCTGACTTTCAACTCTCTGGTATGGTTTTATTTGTACCTATGTTCAAAAGAGATAATTGATTTCCTGAATATCTACTTTGAGTACCTCTGGCGAAGGAGAAAAAAGGGAATCCATTACCAAGTTAATAGAAATAGCTCTCAGTACGCAACACAATACTCACTCTTTGACCGGGATCATTCCAACAGCTGGAACAGAAATAGAGAAAGAAATGGATTAGAACAGGATAACCAAAGAAAGGCATTTATCAAATAGAAGTTCATTTACTCTTGATTGTTTTTTGAGACACCGAGTAATGGAGTTGGAATTGACTTCGTAGAAATGTGATAGGATCATTATGGAAGGTGAAAAGAGGACTGGAGTTCTTTGATCCTCCGAGGTGCCGCTAGAGTCAGGATGGTCCGGGAGGTCGAATTCATGGAGAGATACGTACTTCGGATAGGGATATAAAGAGGTTATGAGGGACTATTATCATTACGATTATCTCCGATTATCCAGACTCCCCCAACCACACGTATTGTGTAGACGAATCATTATTTCGGTAGTTGTTGGCCTTTCCAGCATGGGTGACTAAATAGATAGGTACCAGCAGTTTAGAAATAAATTTTAATTTATCAATTTATATTACGACATTTTTTAATGATTAAGAATCATTGTTTAAGTCAACCAATTCAAAACCTTGATGAGTAGGTACAGACTACTAGAGTAGTATCACTAATGATATGCATCAATCGGAACAGCATTTCATCAACAGCAGTAGTAATGAGCATGGTGCCAGCTCTAGATAGGAAGTGTGGAGGGAGAGCATTTAGGAGAGTCCAGAAAATGGAAAGAAGAAGAGGAACAACATACTCGTAGGTAGGGACATCTTGGTAAGCTTCCAAAGAATACCGCATGGCCAATGCAAATAGAAAGGGAGAAACCACGAAGCACATTTAAAAAATCTCTTACCCTTGACTTTAAGCGTGACGATAGGCTGCCCCTGGATTAGCTGGAGAACTTCCTTGTGAGTTGCATCTTCGACCGGGAAGCTGTTGACCCTCAGGATTTGGTCTCCAACCTGCGCACCACGGAGGATATATATATATCAAGGTATTATAGTTTGGTTTCTGTATGATTGCTAACTGTACATACTGTATATCGACGGCTAAGAACCAGCATGACATAACTCAATATCCCTGACTTTTCAGGGGAGGGAAAAACTGATTCCCTGAATACTTATATAACGAAAAATTTACTTTTTAAATTTTTCGTCAGGCGATCAGTTTTTCCCCTCTCCTGAAAAGTTAGGGATATTGAGTTACGTCTTGATGGTTCTTAGCCGTCGATATATGCAGTTATTATATTTATACAATAATCTAGGGTAAATATCGAAGGACATCAAACTGGGACGAATTTTCATCCTTTAGAGAGAGGTTATGAGTAGGTATCAAAAGTTAATTGAATTTGTTTTAAGATAGATTCTTTTTGAACAATGATGAAGGTATGTATTGGGGTTTAAGTAGGTACCTATCTAATCCAAGATAAATTAAAAAGTTAAGTTCATACGATGTGATAGCATGGTCAGTGAGGAGGTGTGGAAGGAAATCTTAACAAACTTATGATAGGTGTATACGATTCAAATGAAAACACTGAGGAATAAGAGGTTACTGATAGTAAGTTTTATGAAGAGTTCAAGGATTTTGGATGCAATACGTGATGCTAAAGGTTTCTCCGTTGGCTTTCCGAGTTTCAAGAAGCGGGTTCGACCCGCAGAATTAATGTTGAAGCGTCTGATCTAATGAGTGTATGGTTTCAAAACATCAGAATTATGCTGAAAGGTACCTGTGTAGTAAGGTAGACTAGGGCAGTACACTTGCAAGGATTTCAACTCTGGGTGAAAAATCATCGGTACGTGAGGGGTCCTCTGGTGGGGTAACTCCACGCGTGACCGACCGTTCATTTCACCGGAGCTGATTAGAGGCAAGATCGCCTCGGACAGGCTAGCAAAATGCCAGGTGACCCTGAAGTGTACCATATAGTTACAGTAGGAACCCAAGATAACGATGCCGAATCATCAGGAGATTTGAATGTTAGAATATTCTTTCTGATTTGAATATCTAAGTCAGCACGGTAAACTCAGATTGCTGCGGTGGCACACCTGCGTCCCCCATCGTTACTCGCAGCTTCAACTTGAAGCATTTAAGCATCAAGACCAACCCCAACCAAACTAAAAATCCGAAATCCAAATTCAAATGTAATCTAATCTGATCTTATTCCAATCCATTCCTTTGCATAAACCGACTGAAACTAATGACTAGTTAACACTAGTTGTTACCGTGTAAGTTCGCTAACGATCCGGAAGACAGAATTCACGATGATGGTTGAGGATATGAGAATTCTACTGAAGTTATCTTTTTGTTATTATGCAACTGTACAGCAGCAACTACTTCGTTATAGAACTACTAATAATACATCTCGGGGAGAGGAAGAAATGCTGAAACTCCTGAGAGGATAGCCGATCACTGCTGAATAACCTTACGATCACGATGTAATTCAGGTTTCTGCTACTCAAGGGCTGGTGTGGTAGGGAAGAACAGACAAATCGGTTCACTCTGAGGTGAGCCTCAGGCTTCTTGACTCTAGGTTACAAAAAATAAGTCAAGAAGGAACCGGTCTCAAGTCCTGAAGGGTGGATATTGAGTGGTTGTTCTGCCTATACAGCTCAGTAAATAAATAAATAACCCACAAACATCCATGGTGTAGGCCGCTGCTAATCGAAACTAAGCCATCCAAAAACTCGCCAAGCCCCCTGCACCCCCAGTTAGTTCTACTTCAGTTTTACTAGCTACAATAAAAAATTTCTCTCTTAATGGGAAAAACAATAGATCATGGATATGTCTAGCGACTTTAGGAGCCGCTCAGCTGATCTGAGAGCTAAATTTTCGACTCAGCTGATCTGGGAGCTACATTTTCGACTCAGCTTATCTGAGAGCTCCATTTCCGCCTCAGCTGATCTGAGAGCTCAATTTTCGATGTAGAGAGATGTAGGTACCTCAAAACACTGCGGTAGTACCTCATTGATTCCTACCTAGCCTTCACTTTTCGAGTTAATAATAATCTAAAGTGCCGGAGAGCAGCATTTTTTGGGGGACAAAAAATGTGGAGAAAAAAAGTGTCGCGAAAAATTCCGTGACCGCCGCCAAAAGACATATCCATGTCAAAAAAAACATGGAACATGCTTCTACTAGCGTGCTTCATTATGTTGTGAAGGTACCTATCATAACTGAAAACTCCAACAAACTTTGTTTGTTTATCTGTGTACTACCTGTAGTCCTCTGAAGGATGTGGAAGAAGGGGGAAATTGGCAGGATGACATGTGGTGTGATGTGTAATAAATTCAGAGCTTTCCAATGACTTTTTGTGGAAAATGAGGAAGTTACATTGCCCTAGCAACGATTGGTTGTACGTGAAAAGCAACAGAAAGACAAGCGCTACTTTAGGGTAGCATTTTCGTTCCTCGATACCGTAACGTTTTCTGGCAGTTAGCCCATGGCCAAAGCATGTCCCATGCTAATAACTTCTTCCATCATACTATCGTTTTTGAAGTTGGTCACTTGAAAAATGTTTGCTTACTTTACTTAATCTATTTTATACTAGTATATTATCTTATATCTATGGCCGTGGATATTACCATGAGCCCCTGGTTGAAGGCCTCCGAGTTGGGTTCGACGGCGGTGATGAAGAAGCCTGTCCCGTGCTCTTTGCCGCCTCTCAGCGAGAAGCCCAACTTGGCGGGTGGCGGACGCCTGTTGAGACGGACTGTCCGCACCAGCGAACCCGACCCCACGGAACCCGTCGACGACCCACTGCTGGAGTAGCTCCGGACCGTGTAGGCCATCTGAAACAAGGATAGATTGACAGCTATTTTATTCAAATGATGATTAAAAATGTTTCGTGATAATGAGCATTTTTGTTGTTGAAGGTAGGAGGGAATCTTGAATGTTGAAATCTTACATTCAGTAGGAGGGAGCAAAGATATTACTGATTTGAAAAAATATATTTAAAGTAATCGTAGTGTAACATTTTACAGTTTATGTTTACTATGTCCGTGCAAATATGATTCTTGGACTTTCTTAAATTGTGTACAGCAACTTTCCTGTAACATTGTTAGCACCGAAACGACATGCTCGAGAGAGTGGATAGTCCACTGCCCTGGCTGGTCACTTGAACGATTTAATCTCAAATGTTACATAATATTAAGTTAGTTTTTAAATTTCCAATCTACCACTGATGCGGCATTTAAAAAAATCGTGAATATATTTTTTTAATGATCTTTGAAAAAAGAATGTTTCTTTACCGCATTCAGTAGAGAGATTGTATCGAAAGGAAATTTGATGCGACCAATAAGATACCTAAAAGTGACAATTCCCGTGCAGTTCACATTCTCGAATAACGATGACGCAACCAAAATCGCTTCCCTCAAATGGGTTTTGTTTATCTACAGATCCTTCCGTATCTGTCCTTTCACAGAAGTCTTTTCACCCAGACGGCAGCCTTTCATCACGTAAGGAACCGCGCTTGTCATGGTCCTCGACTATAATGCCCACCCTCCATGGCTAATCTTCAAATAGAAATATCACGGCCCCCAATATAGAGATTCGTTCCTTCAAACCGCCTTCACAAGGGAAAGTACACTTCTGTGACTTTTTTGAGGTGAAAACTCCCCCGTGGTGAGAGGTACCTTATTGCCGATGTCAACTGGCTGCTCTGTGCTAAGCAGGTCCTCGAAGAAATTCGTATTGAACATCGATCGATAGGTCCCCTACAAAAAGGTCCATTATCACCTCGTAACTATCTCCTAGTCCAAGCTTTCCATAGCTGATACTTTTTACATACGTGAGAAGAACACATTATTGAAGTATGTAACGTTCATAAATTATTCGATAGACATCTCACTATAAATCTTGATCAAGGAGGAATACATTTTTTATTCCAAGGGTGAGCTAAAAAATATTGTCTGAAAAAATTTATATCCTATTGAATATCAGAAAAGGTGCTTTTGTAACTTTATTTTTTGCTAATTTTCGAAGAAATTTCAGGTATTGCAGCGTTACAAAATGTAAAATCCCCGTATTTTTGAACATGTTCTCCATGAAAATCCATTTTAGAGCATTATGAAAACCAGACTACACCTGAAATGACTTAGGAACAGTCTAAAATCTCCACATTGATGAAAAATAATGTCAATAATATCGAAAGAAAGGAGTGTGAAGGCAAGCCATTTTGGTGCTCTTAGAGTTGACATTTATAACTGTGCATGATTAGAGGTGTACTATCAAAATTTGTAATAAGAGATCAAGTAATGCAGAATTACTATGAGCGCATTTCGGAAGGCACTTTTGTCCAGTATTTGTGATGAATATAAAGTTAAACTTCAGGGATTCAGAATGGACTAGAAATGTATTTCAATGAGAAAATTTTCAAAATGTATGCCTAAACATAAAATATTTTGAACAATTGTGAATACTCAGTGTCAGTTTTTGGAAAATTCGTTATAACACTCTGCAAACAAAACGGTTTCTCTTGCAAAGCTAGAAAACGACGAAAGATACCTCGTAACACCAATCTTATTCGAGACAATTTATTCTGTTCCCTGCCGTTTAAAAGCGTGATTAGGAACACGGTTAGGCTGTTGTCTGAAACCTCCATTTCTCATCGCGATATTTCAAAGGTCAATTTTCTTTTCCCAAGCCTATCTTCGCTCTCCTTTTACGACATCGTCACAGGATGATAAACCTGGATGGAAGTCTTGCCCGAGGGGGGCGTTGCCCCTCCTACGCCCGCCTTCTTTTTTGAAAGGTTGGCTCGCGGGCGAAAGTGCTCTGGCGGCCTGGAATCTGCCTTTTGAACTTTATCGTTCTCAGTTGCGAAGTGATCTTTATGTGTAGTGCTGACCCTACAATAAACCGCAGGGTCTCTATGAATCAGGATCACGATCTCCAAGTAAAAATGTAACAAAGTCCCAACTTGTTTACAGAATGCCTCGAAGTAACATTGTAAAAATCATCTCATTTTTAGACCAACTGGAATACCTCAATTAATGAGAAAAGACCCCAACTAGGAAGAGATTCCCAAGAAGGAAATTTATACTGGAATTTATTTTTTTAGCTGATGAAATCGTTTTGCCCTGTTTCATGACCACTTCAGGGGTTACCTATTCCTTGTCCAATACCTTTTTCCTAGTTGCTGCATTAATGAAATAAAAAGACTGGGTTTAAAACAAGATTTTGAGAACAAAAATGCATTTTTATTGCTGAAATAATAGGTAATAAACGAAACAAGCAAAAACTCCAGTCATGCAGCATGAGTTGAGCAAATTTTCAAAGAATTATTTTAACCGATTTTGTGAGTGATTCTTATATGAAATTTTCTCTAATTCCAAATATATCATAAATAATATATTACGTTCCTATGTTTAAGATGATAGTATACACCAGAAACCCTAAAAACACGTTTTCGACATTTAATCTTCTACTTTTGACCCTCGAGAGTACTCTGAGAATTCCGGCCAACAAACACATCCTTCTTTTACTATTATTTACATTTTGAAATTTTTTGGATTTTTTAGATCGATCCTAGGTTCATAAATCGTCTAGTTGACACACGTAAATAAAATGAAAAAGTGTTAAACTTCAGGAATCGTTTTGGAATGATCTAAAACGGATTTCCATGGAGAAAAAGTTTTAAAATTTTGCGTACCTACAGACCTAAAATTTTGAAGATTTATTATATTTGAGATTGATTTTTCTTCGAAAATTCGCTTAAAATCTCACTCGAGGTTCAAGGTTCAAGTAGTTCTTCTCCTCTCTGGGATTCTGTTTTAGAACCTTGAAAGTAGGAGGAGAGAAGAAGTTCCTAGTTCCTACTTCCATGGTTCTAACAGCAGAAGCCCAGAGAAACGAAAAAAAAAACTTGAACATGACCGAGTCATGTTTAGTCAAAGAAGAGAGAAAAAGTTTCACGTGGAACACTCGTCACTTTTTGTTTGTATCTTTGATATTTTTGGAGCAGGTAGCTAGGCGTGAGGTATATTTACCCAGTTCTTAATACAATTTATATCCCAATAGGATACGTGAATTGGCTATTGTATTGCTTCAAAACACCATTATTTATGCATCTAGAACATATAATAATTGTAGTACCTAGTTGCCATTTAGATAATTCAGAAGCATAAAACAAGTGAAATAAAGGAAAAAAAATAAATCCCCGATTTTTACTGGGGATTTATAATAAAAAAGAAAACGGAGTTAAATAGAAAAACGTTGTCTATTTCCACGAAAATAATGAGTTATAAAGTTAAATCGATTTCGACGGTTAGGCCATCATCAGTAACAAACAATAACAAACAATAAAGTTATTGTTTGTTACTGATGATGGCCTAACCGTCGAAATCGATTTAACTTGGTAACTCATTATTTTCGTGGAAATAGACAACGTTTTTCTATTTAACTCCGTTTTCTTTTATATGGAAATGGGTTTCCACAACTTCGTCGCGAGTGATTTAGTTCGAGGGGATTTATAAGTTGGGGAATATTCCCGATCTATTACTTCGCGCCCGGGAATATTCCCATGGGAACATAGAATATTCCCATACAAAGGATTTGTTGTGCTACACATAGCCCGTATATAGAAAGGTTGTGCTATTGTGCACCTTCTACAAACATCATCCGTGACGGATTCAAATCTGATATGCTCAACAGACTGTGTCTTACGTGCACAATTGGAATGTATTGTGCATTTCTCGTATTTTTATATTCGTACTATGCGGGTGATAACGATTTCAGAATAATCTCGTAGAAGAAGGGACAAACTTCAAAAGGTTAACGATCCTTCCGTTCCGAGTTCGTGGCGCAACTGTGAAATCGCCCCAGGAAGGCATTGGCGGACGTTTCACGGCCCATTTGTTATAATCTGTGGATCGAACTCTTTCTATTTAATTAAGACCATTGCGTAAATCAAGGAAATGGTTTCCTGAAGATTTTTAATACATCTCTCAAAGTTTAGTGGGCCCTTCGGGAGAGTATTTTATTACACCACTGCCGAAAGTTGGGTGTTATTTATGACGTCCTACCTCTATTTCTCAAAAAAAGGTTTCATCGGCGCATAAATCCACATTTCTACATCCTCTGGGTAGAATTGACTCCCACATTTTATGGTTCCAAGGAAGAGAGTTCATCTTCGAGAAGATAATATTCAGCCAAGAAGTTTCATCGAACGAATAGTGCCGATAAAATCAACTTCTATAGAAGTTGGTATTCTGTTAAAATGTTTCTACGATAATGATTGATTTCTACTTACGACTACGACGTCGTAGTAAAATCGTGATTCGAGGGAATGGTTTTGTGAATGTAACTAAATAATAAATACTTACTTGACTATTTATTCCACCAATCACTGAAAACCTGTTTAAATAGACCCATTTACCGAGAGTCGTAACTGAATTCCTAATAATTACCCACTCACCTGGATATTTACTCGTTTCACTTTGAAAAACAGGTGGCTTAGAATCACAGTATTTTGTATGATTTGTCTATGGAAATAATAGTCATTAACCACAAGACCTTGCCAGCACCATTCATCAGCATCAGCATCCTGGTACCGCTCAAGAACTTTTAATGATGTCATGATCATGTAGGTAATGATAAAGTAAAGTAAGTAAAGTTCAAAACGCGATGGAGTGTGATTTGAAAACAAGTTTTAGATTGAGTCCAATTTCCCTCGACCATGGAGGCAACGACGTTTGTGTCCTTCCTTCCGACATGACTATTTAGGCGATGATAGAGAACCAAGACATAACATTAACGTATAATTACACAAACAATCATATACAAAATATAGTTATGGCGAAAGGTAGATAACTTCTTTATGGGTGTGGCAGATATAAGCATTGAAAGAAACAATGCGGGGAGGTAGTGGGTACTAGCTATAGCAAACAACGTCATCAAAGCTTGTATTGATCGTATTTGGTCAATCAAATCCGAATGTGATGTGTTTTGTTTGGAAATCGTAATAAATAATCACGATTTTCAACGATTCGTCACTATTAATGAATACTATGAACGGATCAAAACACAGAAATCGTGCAGTTGAATTTTTCACAGAAAGCTGTTTTGTTTCACACAAATTTTATGTGATTAGTTGTAAAAATAGTACTGTTACGACCGCGTTTACCTTATAACCACCGAAGAAGTCTGATTTCACGATGAAATAAGAGAGTTAACGCAACTCCTAATATAGCTTATATTATAATAATTTGAATAAGAACAAGCAGGGAGCTGTGCAAGAATTTAGGCGATCTAGCGTTCTTCATATGACCTGAATAATTACCGGTGGACTTACTGACTGACTTGGCACTCAACACTTGTTAACTGTTGGCACGAGAACTCCTTCTGAATCTTAAAAGAAGTTCTCCATTCCCAAAGTGACTTCCCCGTTGGTTATCGGTCGTCACACTTTCGAGTATTGACTGACCCCACACCTCTGGATTCTTTTGAAAACGCTGTGACGACAGGGCCTGGATGAGTCAAGAAAGTTTTAAACGGAAGTTTAAGATGCGAGTGGGAATTTCAATTTCGGAGGAAAATATTTTAATCGATTTTCAAAGTGAAAACAAAGCTTCCTCTACCTCTATAATTTATTGATAATAATGATCTTCACGATCATGTTGATAGTAGCACGTAATACAACTTTTTGTTGTTGATTTTTCACATTCGACGTAGCTCCTATCGATCCAGTCGCGATCCAACCATCTTGGAGCCAGCCTCCAACTACCAACCGAATTTCAGCGAAGTCAGTCCATTAGGATCTAAGGAATCGGTGTTTCAGGAAATTATCGTTATCGCATGCGCACAAGCCATAGCATTGATGGTCAAAAGGCGATGCAGTTCACAGGGGATAAACAAAATAACACACAACAATTACAAAATTAAAATCAGACCGTAATTTCCCGAGACAAAGAATTTGCCACAGAGACACACGGAACCAAAAGTGTTCCTGCCATGTAGCATAAAGTTATGAGCGAATTTCCGAACAATGAATTCAACCGATTTTCAGCGATTTTGGTTTGGTTATTATTAATTGGCGGGTTATTCTTATAGGACATTTTACGCTGATCGCGAATATACGGGTACTATTCCAACATTAAAGATGATAATATTTATTATCAACAATAACCTAAATAACGATTTTTAAATTTATTTATTAATTATTATTTTAAATTGATTTTGGCCCTGAATTTTGAACGTTGGACCCCAAAGAAACTTTTAAAAAAATCCTGGCCAACGAACTCATCCTTTCATTCGATTTATCCTTTCTCATCTTTTTTTCGGTCAGGTCAAATATCGTCTGGAGTGACACTTACCTATATAAATTGGTAGGTAGGTACCTAATATAAACACATGAAAAAGTGTTACGGTCCAAAACGGATTTCCATTTATACAATTTCAAAAAATGTCCATGATAATTGCAGCCATTTTTTATCGAAAATTCGCCAACATTTCTAGAAACTCTAAAAGTGTGAATTTTGATTTTGGGGGAAAAATTTTGCCTTCTTGCAAGAGTGTAATGCATTCAAATGCAAAAGTTAAGATATAGTCTCTATGTTTTAATGCCCTCAGTCGTTAATTTGCCCTTACTGTTGCGGTATGAAACGCAAATACGGAGGTCGGCATATCAACTTAGGTCGTAAATGTAAAGGTAAATCAACCCTAATAAACGCTACTCGGATCGTGCTGACTCGGATATTACGCAAAAACGGGCTGCGAATTGCGGGCTGAGGAGGCAGAGTTATGAGCTCATTAGGTCGAGATGCATCCTCAGCGACGAAGCGTTAACATTCCAACAACAATGCGGCGTTTGCGACAGCAACCAACTGTCATCTTTCGCTCCTTGTCTGCAAAGCCTTTTTTTTTGTGTTAAGTCATCATCAAGTTACGTGCGTTCTAGCAACGAATGGTAGAAGACTATTCTCAAAACCTTTTCATGAGAGTTTTCAGAGAACAAAAAGTTCCAGTCGTGCAGCATGAGTTGATGAGCGAATTTTCGGAGAATCATTTTAGAGCCGATTTGGTGGGTGATTCTTATAGTAAATTCTGCGCTGATTCCGAATGTACCATATTTATGTTTCGAACGTTTAAGACGATAAGGGTAGTATGGTCGGCCATGTGATGTTCGTTCATCGTAGTTAGTCGTTATGCGGCCCAGAAGATAGGAATAACAGAACTACTCCATCATGCTATAATATGCAGTATGAGTGCTGATATCTTTTCTTTTTACGTTTCGTACGTCACTGCGTATATTCTCAAAAAGACAATTGCCAAAATGCCAAGACCCATTGCTAAAATTAAATTTTGTTCAAATAGATTTCAGTCTGCAGCTTGTATTTTTTTTTGAATTTTTTTAAGATGCATTCCAGGGTCAGATATCGTCTGGAGTGACACATAGGAAAAGTTAATTTTCAGGAATCGTTTTAGGATGATCTAAGACGGATTTCCTAGGAGACATTTTTCCAAAGTTTGCATTATTAATATTTTGGAGCCATTGCAATAGCTTCATTTTCTTCGAAAATTCGCTAAAATGTATCTACTTGTAGTTCGGTCTACATCAGGGAAAGTGATTGGGATGATTTTTCATGCTCGCTTTGTTCATCAGGCTCTAAGAAATCGCAGAATCTCATCGGACTTAAAACATCCATTCACTAATCACCTATCCTATAAGAAGATACCAAAATGGTAGCAACTAAATTCGGGGATTGAAAAATGCACATCACCTCGTGATTCAGCATGAAACGGTACCCCAAAACCTTTTACCTACTTATCATGATTGATAGTACGTATCATATGAATATCGCATAATAGGCGTTTTGTGTTCTCAAAAATTTAGGTACGTGTTGGGCCATTAAAAAATATAAAATTGCATCTGTAGCAAAAATAACGAAGTTTGAAGAATAATTGAAATAAGGAAGTTGTTGTGTCGTGGGTTGTGCCCAAATTCTCAGGAATGATTATTTAAATTCCTACAACATTGCAGGATCGTAGATATTTCCGGATTTTTTAAATGGGTAGGTACATACTTATCTTGGTTAAGAAAATCAACGGATGGACTTGCCGAAGGGGTGGACCCTGCATACACACATTTACCTCTGTCCTGGCCAACTATTATTGTCCTAGACGTTTCAGTATAAGGCAAAGTGTTGGGTTCATCGTTGAAGAATAGAAGCGTATCGGGTCGTTTCCATTATGAACGGTGAAAAAAGTTGTTTCAAATTGATCTGTTTTCCACAGAAGATGAAGAACTGCCATCAACAAAAATTGTATCCTAGGCAAAGAATATCAGAAGAACAGGACAAGTTTCGGAAAGGATCCGTTTTCGATCAACCACTATCCACCACTATGCATATCAGAACCAAATGAATTCTCAATAAATCATCCAATAGGAAGCAACTGTCGATGTCAGTTCGGAGTTTGGAAGAACCTTCGAAAACCTCGCCGAGAAACCCGTGTAGGTCCCGCGTTTCGCAATATGATACCGACACCTATCATCTCGTCGATCGTATGGAAAAGGTTACCTACCGAATTAACCGTTTGAAACCGCTGTTGCCCTGAACTTCTCAGACCGTTCAACTTAGCGGGTCGGTCGATCTGCTCTCATCTTCTCCCATCCACTTGGAAGGTAACTGTTTCCGTTGCATCGCATTTTCGTTATATCATCACGTGCCGTTGTTCTTTTCTCCCATATCATCTTGACATTCAAATGATTCAATGGATGCTACTAAGCGGAAAAAAATTGGATTGCAATCCGACTCTCACCGCACTATCTGCAACCATGGTTCATCTATACACTGCATATCCAAGTCGGATTGAGAATTGTTCAAAGCAATTTGAGAATTTTCAAAACCAATTTGAGAATTTTCTAACCTAATTTGAGAACTTTCCAAACTAGTTTGAGAATTTTCCTAACCAATTTGAGAATTTTCCTAACCAATTTGAGACCTTTCTAAACCAATTTGAGAATTTTCCAAACTAAGAATGTTCTAGAAAAGAAAGAAGAAGTTAACCATCCGAACCAAAGTGACAGTTTTTCAAAGCAAATCAAAACTTCTTGTTAGGATTAAAATTTCAAAATACATCGTTAAAAGAAAGAAATTCGCATTTTTTCACTAGAGAAAAAAAACACAAGAAAACAAAAGAAAAACAAAATCACATTTTTCATGCAGGATGATACATAAATGAGCCGTTCTTCATCAGTCTGCATACCCCCCTCGGCCACTTCACTGCCATGAGGCGAATAGTGCATTCAAGCAGCACAAGATGGTACTTACTGACTGCCTCGGTTAAAAAACAAAAAGTTATTGTCTATTTTAATTCGGATTCTCAAATTGTTTCGGAAAATTCTCAATTTGGTTTGTAAACTTCTCAAATTGCTTTGGAGAATTCTCAAGTTGGTTTGGAAAAATTCTCAAATTAATTTAGACAATTCTCAATGTGGTTCAAAAAATTCTCATTTTGGTTTAGAAAATTCTCATTTTGGTTTGGAAAATTCTCAATTCGACTTGGAAATGCTTTAAGAATGACGAAAACTGTGTTGATGAAAAACAATAATTATACATCCATTTCAACGGTGAATGGCTCATGAGTTCTTCAAGGTGTACTAAAGTTTCGGATCTGATATCAGTTGATCATAATATTTATTGTAATTTTAATTATCGTATTAGCTAAGTTTAGAAACGCTTAGAATTGTGGAGCTAATGTAAAATTCAATCAAACATTGCACGTCAGCCGTGAAGATATCGTGCTGAAAACCTAGTTTTTCAAAGACAATGTTTGGTATCACAAAGGTGCCGCAATCAGGTTCATATACAGCGCTTCAGTGAATACACCGAGGGGTCCATTCTCCTCAATAAAAGGTCAGCTTAGACCTTTCCGTCTTCCACATCTCTTTTCAGAGGAGAACGTCGGGCAGGCGGCGATCCGTGAGATGAATCACATCCTGGCTGCTATATGGCCGACTCCGATTCCGAGACCGACGTGGAGGATATCCGTCTCACGATATTTTCTACAGGTGATGTCGGGTGGTACATGAATCCATTGACTATCAGAACAAGAACCGTATAGGATGAATGATAGTTTTTGTTAAGCTGGAAGTTTTAGGCGAATTTTTCATGAAGATTATGTCATAGTACAATGAATCTTAGATTTTTACTAACTGTTTTTCTGAATCGAACCCTCAATTTAAATCCTAATATCGTCCTCCTGTTCCAGAAACTAAAGAGTCAATCGTGCAGTTAGAACCTTGCCAAACAAGTGTAGAAACTCGAGAGCCTTTTAAAACTTGAATAGGGCATGCAGTTTTAACCTTGTCAAACTATAGGGTCGAACCTGATACAGAAATTTGTCAAACTAAAGGAGAAGCTGTAGTGTGAACCTTGTGGAACGAGAACCCAGTCTGCTGTTGGAAGGCGGAACACTAGAGTCGCCTCCACAGTTGGAACCTTGTCAATCTGGAATCGAGTCTGGAGTTGGAACTTTGTTAATCCAAGTGGCATTCGTATTACCCAAATTTCCGGTCAACCCGGAATGTTACTCCAGCTTCCGTAATAGGACAAATAGACGGACCTAGACTACACCCATAGAGGTTTCAAAATCCAAATTCGCGCAAATACCTCTTGCAAAACAAAGAAGGCGTAGAACATCAAGTAATTTATTGAGGCATTGAGGGCCTTCATGGTGATCTTACCCCAATAATTTTGGCGTCTTCAATGCGTCATTCAAGCCTGTAAACCGTCCTGTTCGATTCTCAACCTTCAAATTCGCCGCGAGGACAGACTAATGAACCGCTGTCTTATTGTTTTATCGTCTCTGACGATTATATTTTGTGAGAGGTTTGAGAACGCGTTGGCGATTCTCTCACTTGTCCTCGGGACCTGCGGGCGAAGCCTTTTCAATATCAGCTGACGCGACCCCAGAATGAGCGATGGGCGATCCGGTCAGGTTGCTTGTTCTGAATGCCAAGACCCTAGCAGGTCACGATCTTACTCCGTTCTGGCTCGTTACGAATAATCTCTTCTCTTATTTTCCCTTGAAAATCGATTATTTCATGTGATCCGTAACAATAATGAAGCGACTGTCTGGCTAAAGTGTCTGTCAATGGGTCCGAAGAAAAGGTACCAAGGTACCTATATGAAGATGGTACCTACCCAACGTAAGAACATAACGTATACTATTGGGCTTCCTAATAGATTCAATGGTTTGCATTCGACCAGTCTCCAACTGACATGGAATGTTGATCTATCGGTTCGGATTTTTTTAAATTCAAGATTTACAGAATCCCATAGGCGCCCCAATTGACAACATTCTTCAAGTCTAACATTTGAGTGAGAAGCTGAATCAGCTAAACTCGTGGAAAATTTGGAGAACTACTAATAAGTGATTTTTATCACGATTTTACTAGCGTTGATTGCAACCAATTGAACAAAATCTGACGACGTCATTGATGACACAAAGTCTATTTTTAGTTGCTGACGATGGCGACTTTGTATCGCTGAAAAGAACAAATTAAATTCCAAGACATCAAGAGTACAGTCAAGACCCTGTGTAGTATGTATTTGTGAGATTCTACGCTTGCGCTTATGCCATTTCGATCCAAGATTTTGGCTAGATTTTGATGATGTAAAGTTTTCAGAGTCCAAGGCGCAGCAATTTTGGGCCTCCTTCAAGAGAAATTGTATTCCTCACGATGAGATATAGCTGGTTATCGTGTTAACTACTGGCCTAACCGACAGGCCAATCTGCATGACTATCGGAACTATTGGTGAAATTCCAACCTCCTAATAGTGTCAACATTCTTCAAGTTTAATGTTGGCTGTATCAATGATGTATTGCTGGTTATAGTGTTAGCTAGTCCACATCGTGCGTGAGGTCGGTACTAAGGGAGTGTTGAGGATGGCGCTGAAACGTTCACATTAAAATCCAAAAAACTAAGAGACTTCTGTCCTATCAAGTATTCAGAGAACCCATACTACATCAAAATCGGACATCCAAATGTAGCAGGATATCCCACATCGTCTCATCTCCTAATGTTTCTTTGCAGCGACCCAAACCAGAGCTGTTGACTTATGAGACCTAAAGAATTGGAGCGCCTCGCGCCTTTCTCTCATAATTCCGATTAAATCTGCGGGGTCTCTTTCGAAACAAGAGCCGCTCAGCACTGACGAGCGCTTCGCGTTTTCACGCGCATTTGGCCGCGAAGGCTGCCCAGTCGTGCGTTCAAGCTTAATAATTCAGCTGAACTACCCGTACTCCATAGGTGGCTCCCCTAACACGCTCATCGCCCTCTCATCCTATTATTGGCAACCTCCCAGGGTTCATATACACCAGGCTGAAGACTTTTAAGAATTATTATTGACAGTCACATCGTTGTAATGTACGTACTTGGCTAACGGTTTCGATTGCCGATGGTGCTGAGATGCTCGACTGCAATGATAAATAGATATAAAGATTTATATCAATCTATTCTTCTGCTGTTAATGATAATGGGGAATTATTGAGAAGCCAAAAGACATATCCATGCCATGATTTTCCCCGTGTAAGCGGTAAAATTCCATTGCAATTTCTGATGCTTTTTTGCATTTTGCTTCGTCATGATGAATGGTACGGAGCATTATTTAATATCATAAATGCCAAACAAGTAATTGATTCAGTGACGTTTAAAAGAAGCACAAACGGCTCTAGAAAATGGTGATCTACAGGTTCTGTCATGATCATCAATGACAACCCCATACCTTTGAGTACCTACATAACCTAGAAATTTCAGTTTTTTAGCTCTCCAATAAAATTTGGAAAAATACAGATACGAGGTTTTGAATACCTATATATTATGATGCCATCGGAATGCAGGCATATAAACAGGGTGAATCAAGCATGACTGTCAAAACTTCAAGAATCAATTATACAGGTCATTTCCAACAAAAAGTGTCTCTTGAAGTTTTGGCCTCGTTAGCTGCTCTACGGCAAAGCGTATAGGAACTCATCATTATTCTGGAATCATATTCCTAAAAACATCTCTTATCCTGGACTGTTGCATTCGCAAAGCTTCATCAATTTCTGAACCTGTCAGTGGCCACGAGCTCCAAAGTTCGGATTTGTAGTTAGGTCTCTTGTTCTAGGGGCTATAGATCCGTGTACTTCAGTGAATCTTGTGCCATGCCTGTTGAGGATACCTATTACTCATAGACCCGGCCTGGGAAGATACTGTCTTTGACTGAAGTCATTGGAAGTGCTCATTAGGCAACCCATATAATATTGAGGGATCTCCTTCTTCAATTGAGAACAAGACTCGACTTCAACTCAACCAAAGCAGTAGAAATGTAGTTTTTTTAAAATAACGAAGAGATGAAGAAGGAGAAAAAGTGTAAAAAAGTTGTTACTTATAAGCGCCGAACACATCTCAGCGGGTATTACAAAAAACGTGTATGTGCTAATCAATAAAAGCGGTCACGTGACTGACAGACGTGTCTGAACGTGTCTGTAGAGCTAATGGGGGTGTGTTGGGGTAGGCGTTGAGTAACCGATTCCTTGAAGTTCTCTTGAAGAGGACGTTCGGGCTTGGAAATCACGATCGGTTGATCCTAAACAAGGGAAATGCCAGGGTAGAGATTGAGTCATACGTAGGAAATCATGATGTTCCGGTGCGGACAGCGTAGGTAGTGTGTGGAGTCGACAGCTAGTATTACTAGGAAGTTGTCCATCAAAACCTACAATAATGATCAAAGTGGATTGGAAGTTTGGTTTTTTGATTACCTAGTTGTTATTTTTGGTGTTGCGACGATAACTACTCATAAGTTGGGTTGTATTTCAATCACCAGAGCAAATACCAGGGTTAAAATTGAATTGAGTTTTACCTTCAAGTTACTATCATATGCTTAGAGTGGAGACTGAAACATGAGATTAATCCGCATTCCTCACCTGAAACAAGAATGAAAACCACATCAATC
The DNA here is from genome assembly GCA_030264115.1 of Lygus lineolaris. NCBI lineage: Eukaryota > Metazoa > Arthropoda > Insecta > Hemiptera > Miridae > Lygus > Lygus lineolaris. The sequence goes on from JAEMON010000013.1 coordinate 14,213,075, forward strand.
CATTGATCGCAGTATAGGTAGTGGGAACCTATAAACTTATTAGATATCTACTTGGAAATATAGGTACATAAAAAAAGAAGGGTGAGGCAACCATTATAATATGACAACCCGTTTCATCGTACAAGCCTCAAATCCCCTGAAAAATCCCCAGTACTTTTCTAGATCAATAGAAAACCAAGGTATCCCTCGCCTGATCTTGGATTGGTCAAAAGATGTTTCGAGTATACTCTTTTAAGTAATACTGCCAACAACAAATCATGAGAAAAATGTCAATTTTTTCAAAAAATAACTAGGTATTTAATTTAAGTAAGCAATTTTTGGATTGCATAGATGAATTCTTTTCTGAGCGAGGTTACAGATATTACTATTATTTAATAAGGGGTGTCCAACGATCCCTCAGAATTTAGCATTCGCTCAGTTCATGCATATAGTTTTAGCACCGATCCCTGAATAATCAACAGATTTGCAGAAAATTTGAATATTGACTGAGACTGAATACGATAAACACATTAGTAGGACTGTAGAAGCCTCTAACTATATGGGAAATCCTCCTGGGTGTATCATTTGTTTTGAACGGTGATTCCAATAAATATTCGTGTTTCCCTGGCCGATGGATACAGTTCAGGTCGACGCATTGTACCAGTGAACAGGTTGGATCGGACGTAGCCCCACGTGCACCTTCCTCGCGGAACGGTTACACAACCGCAACCGCGGCCCCATCACGATCTACACCTATGACATTTTATCTTGGGCAGAGAAGTCCGTAGGTCCGCTACTGAGCCGCAAAACCTTCTTCCCCCTCTGATATTATAAAGCGGTACGCTCGACCCGCAACTGAAATTGTTGCCAACGAGATCGCACGCAGCTTTTCAGGTAACGGCCTCCTATAGCTGAACGGAATCTCCATGGTAAGTAACTACAATCCATCGACAGATGAGGGACAGAGTTCAGGGGGTTGAAGAACACGATCTCACAGTAGGCAATTAAATGTCATATGGCAATGTGTAAGGTATTCATTCAGCCCGTTGAGGGGCGGTAGGGCTAATCTTACCAGTCTATCTGGATTAAAGAGATCTTAGCTGGATCACCTAGTCTTCGGAGTGAGTCTGGCTTCACTATAGACAACAGTACACTTCAATGGGCCAGAAAATTCCACCTAGATTTGACAGTTTCATGATGTGAATCGTTGAATGATGACCTCATGTTGAATAATGACCTCACAATGGGCAATGCCATCGGTTATAGGTACCTATCTGTCACTAGCAGTCCGTCGAGAGCAGCCATGGCAGTCCATCTAGATTATTTGGAGCATAGGAACAGATGAATTATCAAGCTGGTTTCAGCAGTTTTTTAGAGCGAGCCTTTGAAAGACAGTTCATCACCAAAATAAATACAATAAACTCCAATGTGCCGGAGGGTCCACACCTAATACGTTGTTACCTCAATATTAAAGTCCGTTCGTTACATTGACATGTAGATTATTTTCTGGAAAGGATATATTTAAAAAATGTATACACTTTATAAAGACCCTTGTAGAGCATACTGAAATGGTGAACATGAAGAATGATGGGTGATCCCTAGTTGTCCCTATCTCTGCCTCCCTCCAGCTTGTATTTTTCTCTAACCTCCAACCGTATTTTTTCTCCAACTCTTTTTTTCTTCACAAAATATAATTGAGCATTTTATGAAAGAGATTAAGCCCGGGCCCGGGTTGAGGGGTGTGCGACGTATGCAGCCGCACACTCGGGCCTTTTGGAGGAGCATAAAATTCTAAAATTTTGGCAAATTTTTAGAAATTGATTTAAATATTGGACAGAAACATTTAAACTCGAAGGAACTTTGTCTCATAAATATTACAGCTGAATTTCAAGGTAAAACCGAAGGTCTATACCCCAACGAGTCAATCAATGATAAATCAAATTGAGAGATATAAATGTAATGTTCTAAAGTCGCAAAAGTGCACAAAAACTGTGTTTTAGGACTTAAATTTCAAAAACAGCCTTTCAATTTTATCAATTGAAA
>JAEMON010000013.1:14215319-14239933 GCA_030264115.1 Lygus lineolaris
ATGTAATTAATATCAATTTTAACACAATATATGTAATCATATCAAACATATCACATGTAATTAGTATAAATTAATTGAAAATAAATTGTTGACTCAGACTGTCCCTTGAGCAGTATGCCCTTGACATTGAGAGCACCAGGCCGATTGCATACACACTCAGACGGTTCATTCTTGATTCGAATTTGCATCAATCAATTATTTTCTTCCGGTTCGGCAACTCTCGCCAAATCCTTTCGATTCTGACCTCTCCAGGAATCCGGATCACCTTGCGGAATCACCTTGACGTTCCGATATTCTTCGTTGTCTGATATACGAGTAGCATTTCCCATTCTCAATCAAAACCGGCTTCTTGTCCCGGTCATTTTCTTCGCGGTGAACTTTCAAGGTCTCCAGTGGCAGCCGCTTGAGTTATGCGAACGATGTTTGTTTATATACAATTTTTTTACAATAGGCACGATTGACGTCTGCCTCATTCTCACTCAATTGACCGGGTAAAACCGAGGGTGTATTATGTTTTATGTTTGTTTAGTGGTTTGGTGTGTGAGTGGTCCTTGAGAATCAAGCAATGGCAAAAATTTATTAAACCAACAACACTTTTTCTGAAATATACATGGGAAGTAGCTTTTTCCAGTGAAATTCATACATTTTTTCAACCAATTTCATACACTTCATTTAATGAGGTATCATTGTATATTAGGTAATTACAAGGTGGAAAGAATGATAAGCATATATACATATAAAAAACTAATTTTTGTAATTTAAGCTTTGTGAAACGCCATTTGTATGAATATTAAAATTTTGAAATGTTATATAAAAGGTATAGGTAACAACTGAAATTGAAATATAAAGTGTAAAATTTTAAAATTTAAATGTAAATCACAACATTTGTTCCTTCTTTCCTTTCCACCTACGATTTCTTGAAAACAATACCTCATTAAATAAAGTGTATGAAATTGGTTGAAAAATCATGAAATTGGTTGAAAAGTTTATGAGATTGGTTGAAATCTTTATGAAATTGGTTGAAAAAATTATGAAATTGGTTGAAAAAATTATGAATTTCACTGGGAAAGCTATACATTAATTTGAATTAATCAGTAGGGGTGAACCCGAATTGGAGCCAGAGGATGCCATGCCCTCATTGTCCTTTATGCGGGTTCAACTTGCCATAAATGTATAAAAAGCTGGGGAAGTGTTGTGTAACTCAGCACTTCTCGCAGAAAGTGACAAGTTACTTAATGTAATCATAAAATTGGCGTGAAAAATCTCTTCCCTGGCTCCCAGTCATGTACCTGATGTCAAATTTGCGATAAGTGTGAAAAGGACGACCTTAGGAAAATTCATACCTGCAGCTAATTCAAATGGTCTGCCACGTAGAGGAAAATTACCGGCTAAGGATGATGAATGGATTTGTGACTGTACCGAATATACCTCAACCTTTCCATACATTGGCACCTCGGTACTGAGGGTTTTACTTGTCTCGAATTTTCACTTACCCCGGTGCACCGTTTCTATGTACTTTAAATTCACTAGTCAACAAATATATCGCCTGAATTTTCATTCTGGCATCTCACTGAAATTGTTTCCGGGAGCGTGGCTTCATCTATTCAGTTCACCTGTTATAACGGGACTCAGATGAGGCAATGGACGTCCCCTCGGGCAATCGTCAGATTCTCGAGAAGAGCTTGACGTCACTCCTTGTTAACGCATCAAAAGCTGTATTTCAATCCAAGGAAATTCCGTATTATTTGCTATGCACGAGTACTACTTCATGAAACAGAAATTGAGGATAATATATGTTTCCAAAGATTGTCCAAACCGTTTCCGTGTATTTTGAGGTATATTTCGTGCAGAGGTAACATACTGATAAATCACAGGAAATGGTTCAATTATGAGATACGGATTTTTCGCGGAAATTTCGGATCAAGATTAATCCTTGCCAACTGTAAGTACGAGTAGGTAACTAAGAACGAACCTGCAACCAAGTTTTTGACTTAATGATGATTGGTCGATCGCTTTAAACACGAATGTAGAACCATCCCGATCAATGCCTAACCCCAACCTATTCAGGCTTTTCGAATTCGTATTTCTGAATAGTCCAGAGCTATTTTTGTCCCCAAGCTAATCTACGCTTCTCAAGGTCGTGTTTCTGACTAATGATTGGTGAATCGCTAGAAATAAAATTGCGAAACTATCGAGTTCAATATAATTCTTGTTTTTTATTTGAAGGATCTATCAATAAAAACAACACAATTTAACAAGTTTGTTATGTACAAAACACTAAGCTTCTCAGATAAATTTATTATAACCATCATCGGGCAGGCAGGCACTGTAAACAAAACAATAAAATTTGGCCATGATGGCTACAAGTCCGATTTTTCAATGTTTGGAGGATAGAAATATTCGAAAACCTCATATTAGCTCCCGATTCATACTTCACTTGATTGTCATACAATATGAATTAAATTTTTTTTCATCATGCTGGTTGGCTCAGTGGACTGTTGTGACGTTACAACATAGCTATCTGTGTAGTAAGAGCGAACTCATTAAATATGGAGTTGAAATAGAAGACGAAAGCAGGAATGAGGGACCTACCTACCTACCGTCACATCCGCAACTGACCTCATCACTCCAATACTAACAAGTGAAGCGAGATCGACCGAATCATCTGCAAAGAACTACGTGGTGAAATCCGGCTGCGGCTAGCCATTCTACTTCCGTTCGTCCTCGAATCAATCAAGCTTCTTACTTCTTACACTAAATACTTTTACTACATATTATATTCTTCACTTCTTCATCCCAGCACTTCCTAAAGACGCGAAGTCAAGGAATTCCCTGGAGAGAAGATTCAAGATACCTGCGACCAGTCCAGACGCTCCGACAGTTGGATCCTCGAAGCTGAGTATCAACCTCCCATTCTACCCACCTTTCTTCTACCCAAAGACTCTTTATAAACCAGTTCATGATATTCAATAATAATCTCTATATTTCGTCAAACTCGTTCTCTGTTATTAGTTTTCCATTTCAATGATATATTAGTGAGTAGACTCAGAACCGCACTAGTTAATAGACGTAATAGTCGAACGTCACACTGTATAAACGTCCTTGTTAGGAAACTTTAATGTCCACCCAACTTGGTAGACTGTTTTTTTCGAACAATGAGATAACATTGTTTGAAATTCTCACCAGATGACATATACCTAGTTGTTGATTCCGGCTGTCCATCTTTTCCTGCCTACCATTTCTGTATAGTAGATACCCACTGTATCCAGACTTCACCAAACCTCAAAACCGCTTCATTGTGCAATTCGTCGTTGATCCTAATTATCTCTGTGATAGGACATTTCTTAAACCGGAACAACCAACCTATTCTTTTTTTAAACGAAACCTCGTTTTATTCGTATGATACCCATTACAGACCACACCACGTCCGAAATAAACCAAACGATTGGTTCACTACAAGCTGCTACAGAATATAAGTACCTATCTCTAATGAGGAGAAGGCTATATAAAAGGTAAATATAGCTGTCACACTCAGATATAATAGGTATCGTCACGAATGCCCTCCATGATGCAATAAAAATTCCTTCTCAATCATTGAGTGAACAGAACAAAAGGTAAGGTAAGCCATTGAGTTTTATTTCACGATATAACGGTAGATATGTCGGCAAGACTATTTTATGTTTTGATAATAGGCCATAAAATATGTCTAATACACCTGGTTTTATTTCACATTTAAATGTTCTTCTTGGAATAGCCCATTTCATAACTTGGAATAGTTTTTTGGTTCGTAATTGTGCTTATTACTTCGCTATTATAATAAGTAAGGAATAAGAAGATGGTGGTAATAACTGCAGCGGTACTCCAATTTTGCTTTTATATAAATGTCGTATATTTTATTAATATTTTATAGATCTATTGTAACGCGAGATGAATCTGGAAGCTCAATAAATATAAGGCGAGCAACCGTCTTACTTCCATTTCCTAGAATGGATTTCCGATCCTCTCCTGCATGAAGGTAATCAACAGAGAATACAAAGAATTGAAACCGAGAATTAGCAATAAAACTGCAATAATTAATTTCGCCCAAAAAATGGAATAAATTGATGTTGAAAAGTTTTTTCACCGCGAATGTCTGGACCCATCATTTATTCAACTCTCTTTTTACATACCTATTTCACGAAGAAGATCTTGGTGCACTTACCTCGTTAACTCCCAGTCACAAAAATAGTATAAACAAAGTTTTGAAAAAGTTCCATTCATGCAGCATGAGTTGATGAGCGAATTTTCAAAGAATAATTTTAACCGATTTGGTGGGTGATTCTTATTGGAAATTTCACGCTAATTCCGAATATACCAAATGTTTTTTTTCTTCTTTTTTTCGTTCCTATATTTAAGTATTATACCATAATTATGTTCCTATGTTTGAGACGGTCACCAAAAACCTAAAAAACATTTTTTAAAGCGATTTTTGACTCCCAAAATTTGAACCCTTGGTGTATTCCAAAAATTCTGGCCAACGAACTTTTTTGTACACACAAACACATATGGAAAAGTGTTAAATTTCAGGAATCGTTTCAGAATGGTCTGAAACGGATTTCCATGAAGAAAGTTTTAAAAATGTGCATTACTAACATTTTGAAGCCATCGCAATAGCTTCATTTTCTACGAAAATTCGCTAATTACTTTTTTTAAATTTTCGTCTCTTACAGATCAGGTTCTGACACTAGCAGTACTGAGAGTCATTAAAACCACAAAAGCTCGAAGTTGAACGCTTAACATGAAAGATGGCACTCGTGGAGCCTGCAGAATGGGTTTGGCCGATATTTCGAAGATTCATCTTCAGCGAACAGCGTTCTGTGGGTGTAGTTTGTTGACAAAATGATTTTGTATTGAGGTAATATGAATAGTACCTTCAACATTTTAACTAATAATGAAAATGCATTTCATTTGTCGACTGTTGATGATTTCACCACTCAAAGTTTACTTAGTGAAACGAAGACTTGAACAAGCATCCATGAGAGTACACGAGCAGCAACAATTCGTTGAGCAGATGTGGATGACCAGGGAAACAATGTAAGACGCGAGAGCACCATACAGAGGAGTAATAACAGCTCATCCACCGAATTCACAACAGCTGTGATCACAAAAGGTGGACGTACAATCAAATATTGAAGAAGCGTGCCCTTGAAATGAAGAGTAACGGTTTCTATACTATTTTAAAATAAGTTAGCTTTAATATACTTTGTAGCTACATCTGGCTGTAAGACAGTTGAATGGGGAAATGATATTCTTGTAATATTCATGTTGTGAAATAGGAAACTCATCTCTACTAGTCATTTCCTGATTATTACAGTCTTCTGATGAGGATGACGACGTTTCGCTGAAACGTTCAATACATTATCAAGAATGCTCCAGCTCTTTTTTCCAACCCTTTACGTACCGATATTAAGTATGATGTATCTGGTTGGCTCAGAATGCGGAGAACAATGTTAAGGACAACGATGAATGATGGGTAGGTATTCGAGATGATCTCACGAAAGTTTAGATATCAGCTGCGTAACCATCGCTTACGCACAGTAACCGTAACCACAAAAGGCTGATTGAGGGTTTCCAGCTTAGCTCCGGTAATGGACCAGAAAATCCTTTAGACGAAACGGCTGAGCTTCCAGAACTTTCATTTGCGAAATACGATGGGAAAATTAATATTTAGCTTTCTAAGATGATAGAAGGGGTTCTCCTCGATTTCTCATCACTTCTCTCTCATAAAGACCAAAGTTGTGAGGGGCAGCAAATGAACTGAAACCCGGGATCTTCATCGGAAAACTATTTTAATCCATTTAAAGCTAATAGGTAGGTTGCTTTAATACAAATTCACATCCCCTGGATATGAGAAAGCTAGTCAACGAAGTTATTACCTACCTATTAATGTTTAATCTCCGTTTATTTTATTGACAAAAAGCAGGCTGGCCGTGTTTTGTTCTTTCCTATCAATTAATTAATCAACGGTCATAGAGGTATTTCGAAGAACCACATTTTTGGCTCATCTGCAGAAAATACCAAAGGAATCACCAGGATGCATCCAAGTCCGTACTAATTTCTGTTGTTCTAGCCTTATCTTCTAGCCTCTGGCCTTTCATTCTTGGAATTTCTCAGACTGTTTGTAGAAAATCACAAAAAAAGAACCTCTCTGAGGAAGAGGACATAGCAGCCCCGAAACCGCCAGGGAGACAGTGAAACGATATCTAGGTACCTACGTGAAATATACCGTTCTCCAAAATTATTGCATTATAGCATCGACTACTATAGCAAACACTATTGATATTTTAACTTGTGGGTATTTCCCTCTCAAAGTAAGTATCTACGTCTTTTTTGGCCACTTCAGAGATTCAAGGAAGACCCAAGACGTTTTAAGATGTTCCAGCCGCCATTAGCATTCCAAGAGCCCTGTCGAATGGAAGATGAACCTCAATCTTCGTCCAAGGGATTTTCCCTTTCGCTGGGCACAACTTCCTCTCCCGACAGAGGGTAATGACTCGAGGACCTCTCCAGGTTTAAACAATTTTACTTGGAACAAAGGCTGTGAGCCAGACCCTGCACAAACAGGTCTGACCGGCAATTCTGTTGAATTAAGGGTAGGTACTCTTGAAAATTATCAATCGACTTGGCTTTTATTAAAATACAAAGAAACCTAAAGGAAAACTAGTTACTAGTGTTTAGCTACCAGCACCATATTATACCCAACAAATTCCTCTAATCGGTTGAGAATTTCATATCCAACAGAAGAGATATTGGGAAGTGATAATTATTATGACTTGCACCTGAGCCTAATATAAGTCTTTGACGGACAAGCCATAGTTTCGATTTCCTGGACCTGGCCGGTTTTCGGACCACTGTATCGGTGGTACATATAAATCATTTCAGACGATATCTGGACGGTGGAATCGAGATAAAAAATCCAAAAAAATTTTAAATGTCAATAGTATCAAAAGTAAAGGATGAGTTCGTTGGGCAGAATTTTCGGAGTACCTACTCCAAGGGGTCAAATTTTAAAAATTTAGATTCAAAAATAAAATAAAACATGTTTTTTGAGGTTTTTGGAGAAAAATGCTATCTCAAACATAGGAACATAATTGGTGTGTTCGGAGTCAGCGTGAAATTTCCTATAGGAATCGCCCATAAAATCGGTCAAAATGATTCTTTGATGATTCGCTCATCAACTCGTGCTGCATGAATGGAACTTTTTGAAAATTTTACTATTGAGATTCATGAATCCATCCCAACTGATCTATACACACCACTATTACATATTATTCTATGCCGTGATGTCATCCTTCATAAGATGACGTGTTAAAGTCAGTTCAGGTGGGCGACTACGTACACGATTTTATCTGTCTACTTGTTTTATTTATAGCTCAAGTTTAATCACGAATGAAAAGTGTCACATCAAACAGTTGAGTGACTATTGAAAATAAAACCCTTAACTCCTACTAAAAACTTTAAAACCACGACAAACTAAACGATCTATCATCATGACAAACTATCTATTCTTTCCTACCGTATCTTTTCCTCTTTAATGTTTGATAAGTCCGTTTACCTCTTGCTCACAATCGGGCGATTTCACTTGGCGAATCGTCGAGACCGTGGAATCGCCAATTCGAGACAATGCAGTGGGCGTAACTGCTCGTAAATCGTTCGTTTCCACGTCAGAGTGACATTCTGATGATCTCTCTGATCCACTTCCGATTAGAAAACGATGAGATTTTAATTGTGTTCAGGAATTCATCGTTTTACAGAATACAATCTCTGTTATTATTCGAAATTTTATCACACCGAATGTTGAATATTAGAAAATTGCCTCCCGCACAAAAACCATGGAAGTAAACGAGGAACCCCCAACCCTCAACTACTTGACAGACTTTTATTAAACACTATTATTTCTATCATGGAAATTGTGACAGAGTCACGGTTGTTCCTTCAAGGAACAGCTCTGTGGAGCCGTAACTTGAAGGACCAACCCACAAACCCCATGTTCATACCAATCCTTGCCTGACAAGTAAGTTCCTCTCGATTCTATTCAAAATATATTTCCCTTACCCTCATAGTTCAAATCCTGAAGATAGGAATTCCTACATAATCTTCATTCCCCCTTTAGAATCCAGAGCCTCCTATTTACAGGATTATATACGTCATACAACTACCTATTTCTTTGTGTTACTTAACAATTCCTTCCTCACTCGCCGTAGGCTCAGTAGGTAGGAATTAGAGCACACTCAGTAGGCAATAGGTATTGTGACCCCTTCTGGGTATAAATTTCTACATACCTAAAATCTCGGTGAAATATTGTATTTCCACCAGTGAATTCCAGCGGGCCACATACTGCAAAATCTGAGCGAAAACTTGCAAAACAATTCCTCCTACCTTTTGGAGCAGTTACAATTCTCTTGTACAATTTTGGTTCTACATCTTGCCAAATTTACTGGACAATATAGTAATAGGTCAATGAACGACACCTAAACACATCCACATTGTCTGAAGAGGACTAGCGACCGAACTCTAACCTTCCGCACCTTTCGCCCAACGTCCTCTGTGAAAGCGCAGGACATCGAGGATGGACAGGACAGCCGATGCGCTTTTTTAAATAGCGAATCGTGAAGTCAGGCAAATGGAGAGAGTGTAAGCACATAGGTAGGCACCTTTAAGTGAAAGGTAGTGACTATGCACTCGTGAAAATCGACTTCCCAAAACCACTCAACTAGCGAAGGGAGCCTGTAGTGTGGATACGGTATCTTCACACCGTGAAAATCAAGGCCTTGGCAAGCCATTGTCGGCAATGACCCAGGTGGTTCTATCCCCATATCCATCAACTCCCGATATGCGACGGTGGCCGTGAAATCCTTTTCGAGTCCGCGCCTTTTCCTTTTCAAAAACGGAATCGACCCATCAGGTACAATAAGGATCGTCCGTTTCCAGGATTGAAAACACGATCGACTATATCGTTTAGGATCGACATTCCCGCCTTTCATTGGGGAACAGAGGATGTTGAGTTTGGGTGAATAGGCGAGGAAAGTACCGTTTATTGGAATGTGCTTTCCGTTAACAGTGATACGCACAAACCCTCAATATGATTTAGCATGATGATCACTAGCAGACCTTTGTGTTTAAACTACCTATACAATAAGATCTGCATTTAGTTTACCAACACTGCCTTCAGCATGCCTTCCCCTACGAAATATATGAAATTCCATTAGTTTAAAAAAAAAAAAAATAATAAGATCTGCATTGGACCACAAAAACGTCAACCAAGAGGGTGGGCAGTATTATAGCTTTCTCAAATTTCGTAATACCTATGAACTTATATAACAATTATGATTGTTCTGTGAACCATCAAAATACAATGTAAGTGGGGTACATGGATTTGTAGTATCAATAACAAGAGCATTGAACTCTTCACGATGTTATTATATTTTTTATAACTTTGGGTAACATCAACACGACTGAGAATTCGTTTCTTATAATGTTGACTTAGTTTTTCAACTTTGAAATTCCGTCGACCGAATAAGGGTTTACCCACTCAATCCCGAAGAATATTATCGAAATCGGACCATAAAATTTATTTTGTACAAAAAGTTCTGCATTGGACAAGGAAATGACCACAGAGAGACGGACACGGAACCAAAATTGTTCAGAAAGCTCTGAAATGCAAAATGCGAGTGGAAATTTTGATATTGGAGGACAACATTTCTTACTCCTTTGTACAGGAAGGACATTGAAGTTCTTCCATGATGATACATCAACCACTGATTTAGAATTTTGGCGATCGATAGCAGATCAAAATAAGTGAAGTTTTCATTGCAATATTTCTTCACGTTTGCGTGTGCTGTAAAAGCGGATCGCTGACACCTCTCAGTTCCATATACTTACGTTTTTATTGCGTGAATTGGTGCACCTGGTTTCTGATTTTAGTCGAATGGATTTATGACACTGAATAGTTGATTTTAATTCACGAATCATTCAACTTTGTTGCAATTCATTCTCACCGAAACCGGTTGAACTGCGCGCACCTGGTGGGATGGCCAGACGGCGGACTTCAACAAGCGTACAAGTTTTCATTCATTCGAACGCACCTGCCCTGGATGAGGAAGGCTGGCGAGAGCCCCGCCCGGAACTACCTCTGGCTGACTCCACTTCCTCTGATGCACCGGACCCCAGAGAGAGCACCAAGGACAAACCCACTAGCTTGAGACCATTTGGACATTGAACTAGAACAACCTGTGATGAGTTTGATACTATTCGCCATCACAGCGTTTCTACGAATTCATAAAGAAAGAAAGAGATGGTGATAACACCTGTGGTCACGCGAAGACCTCTTCAGAGCCCCAAGAAGAGATAAGATAAGAAGAACAAAGAGATGGTATTTTCGTGCAGCGATCAAAAACAATCCTCAGAAGCACAAAATACCGCCACGACAAGACCTGTCAGTTCCTCCGAAAATGAAATTCTCTCTTCAGACAAGTTCGTGGAAGATGGTGGACGCCGGTGCGTGCTCTGTATTGTTTTCTGTTAGCTCTTTTGTCGCACGGTGTCCTGGAGGCGAAATACTCTACAGTTCATTGGCTTCTTTTGGACTCCCAAAAGAATGAGCGAGTCGACAATCCAATTTATCAGCTGGGAGTAGGGGCATAGCCGCGGGCACTGGGGAACTGTTTTTTACGTGACCGTTTGGGTTCTCGGAAAATGGTTCTACAGGTATGTTTATTGAGAGTTGGGGGTATTGTTTTGGAATTATCTTTTCACGGCCTGTTCCTACAAATTAGGCTAATGGAAATGATGCTATACCTTTGTACTAGCTCGTACTGACAGATATCCCATCAGGATATCCACAGTCTGACCTTCAATCTAAGTCTCACACAGCAAAATTAGTAGAGTTCTAGATAAGGAAAAGCGTTCAGAAACAGCTAGGAAGTAGCGGAATCATTGAAAGCGGACAGGAAGGGTTTGTCGCGTGACAGAAATCACACAGACGTTTTTCACACCACACCGGGTCACAAGGCGTAGGATAATTTCCGGAAGAAATTAGAAATGTCCAGTTATGTAAGTTCTCATCAAAAATATGGAGGTCAAGAGTGTCGTGTGAACTGGTGAAATAGATTTTCGGTGCAACCAAGAACTATGTATTTCCAGACGTGAACCAAAACTTCGTTAATTTTTGCAGGTTGCATGTATTGAGGTTGCACCATAAATCTGGAAGAAATATAATTATTAGATATTTTCTTAGTAAACGTATTGATCATAGGTGAGCAGCAGAAGCTGTCATCCTAATCTCTTACGACGATTATGAATGCCAGTGGGTCAAAATTTAGCTATCGAATTCGAACTAATTTAAGCAAAGATGCCAGGGCAAAAAAGTGGAAATTTTGATTGTATAGGATGACATTTTTTTAATCTCTTGAACGTATACATAGCTTCAAACATTCCGTAGTGAATAAGCTAAATTACAAGATTATTCAAATAGTAAAAGGTCTATGCATTGGAAAATAATATCGCAAATTCCATCCATACCAAGACTCTGGGCTTGAGTCAGAAATGGTCTAAATAATATGTTCAATCACAATACTTATTAACAAATACGGTAAATAAGAAAGTAATTTCAATTAATAACACTATACTACACATAGTAAAAACAAGTCTTCTAAATGGTTGGGGCACAGCTTTCTCGTATTTAATGATAAGAACTAGAAGTTTTTCTAAACAGAAATACATCGTACCAAGGTTGAATCGTGAGAATTCGGTGTTTCTAGAACGTTCATGCTTGCGTAGACGCTGTTCCATGGTCCGATTCCTATGTTTTTCATACAGGATCATCCAAGGGCTTAACTTGGAAAAATAGCGTGATGTGATGGTGACCACCACCCAAAAAATAACTTAACGCCTTGAGAATGAAGTAAACAATCTCCAATCCATCACAATGGGGAAACGTATGGCAAGGCCGCCTTCTACCTGGTTATAGAGCTTAAGAAGGGTAAGTATATTGTAATTCGTATTTCGAATAGGATTTTCAATCTGGACATTAATCTGGATTCTGCTAGCAAAACTCTACGTCATGAATACCTAACATTACATAGAGTGTTCAAATTTGAGCAAAAAATATTTGCACACCATGGAAGAAAATGTTTAAAAAAGCGAAGCTGAATGTACAAACTTTGTGCAAAGTTTGTACAAAGTTTGGTAATAACATTCTTAGAAAGCTTTGCAGAATGAAAATCGGTCCACCCATTCCCGAGAAAAACGGAAATTAATATTCGTTCATTTTGAATCGCGACGTGGTGGCAGCTTTTGGAACTATACGCGGGACATTTCGCCTTACAGCTTAACGAAATACGACTAATGTAAGTAGGCATCTACATTTATGTTTCGGTCAGGCACCTAACAATGTCTCAAATAGGTACCTAAATTCTGTAAGGTTCAGTGTCCTGTCTGTGCTGTCTCATCTGCAATCCTATCGTATTCCTATCACAAGCGTGGGAGGCGTCAACGCAAACATTAGCGCCTGATTTGTAAAACAGTGACGAAACCTTCCTGAGAATGTGGAACTTTATGGGTAAACAACACCGAGTGACCGAGTTTCCCACGTTTTGCATAGCCAGTCTCCAGTATCGTTCTTTAGTGGCTAATATGTCTCATGCAATAATGAATGAATTGCTCATTGGATACTATATCGACCGCACGTATTCACGAGATATTTCGTTTCAGTGGTGCACAGTACCTACGCTGTTTTCGAAACTTCAATTGTGGAGATTTCACATTATATAACGTTATAAATTAGAAGGGAGGCTTATTAGTGTAACAACCTAATATGACGAGACTTATTCTTAATATTATATTCATTTTGTTGCAAACTGTGCTCAATGAGCATTATCTAGTTTTTCTGAGGAGGACCCGACTTGTTATTGCAGATTTTACTCCCATTTTTATTACTTTAATTTTAAATTTCAAACTTAAATTCAAATGTAATATTTATATTTATTCATTTAAATTTAGGTAATTTAAATTTTAAAATTTGAACTTGAATTTAAACGTAAGTTTTAAACTCTTATTATAGAGTTTTATTTTTAAACTCAATATTACATAGAGTTTTAACAACTGACCCGTCATTAAATAGGTGTGAGAAGACGAGTGCGAAATGTTGCGCAACAAAAATGTAACGCAGTATTTGTGAACCACGAAACAAGAAAGAAATCGATTCAATGAAAGGAAAATCATTAATTACGCTGGTATTCAGTCCATAACAGTCACACATACAGACAGACATACGCGACGTGGTAGTTGTACCTAACTACTTCGTCAAAATCGGTTCAACCAGAACTTGACCGTAAGTTATTTGTAAATCACCTCCAAAAATCGGAACACGATGTGATCGTCAATCTAAGAAACCAATGTTTCTGTTATGAAAATGTTACGACGTTCTAAAAAGGTGGGTAATTCTCCGATGAACAGAATTAAGTCCGTGGGAGGTGGCTGGATTTGTGCTTCATTTTCAGCCCAATTTTTTCCCCCATTCGACACTGGTTGTTTTTCACCTTGCTTTCCAGTCAAATTTGGGTCCTCACATTATATACTAGTGGCGCACTCTTTCTTTTTTTGGGTAACTTTCCTAGGTTTTCAAGAATTATATTCGTAGGTAGCGCCACTTACTGCCTATCAGAGGAGCAGTGGCCTCAAACACCTGTGTCCACCAAATTTTCTGTTACCTTGGTATTCCCTCACTTTTTTCAACATGGCGCCACTGCTCTTCAGAGTGTCGTTATTTAGTTTTACCATGTTGGCACCATCGGTGAGCAAGTTAGCGCCAAAGGCTGAGTAACCTGTTTTACCTCATCTTCTGTTGCTTTGTTTTCGAGGTGCTTAATGGGAAAGTTGATAAAAGTTTATCAAAAGCGTTATTACCTCACTCCCACGAATTTCGGAGAGGGTAAGTCTGAAACAATGTTAATTTACACTAATTAGTGTCTTTCCAAAGGGATTTGAAGAAGCCATCTTCGTTTTTACTGAAAAATGCATTTGAAGTGATACACTTCCAAAATAAAACATCCAAAATTTTATTCCCTAATGCTTTATTCCCTCACATCATGTCGTGTGAGGGAATAACAAAGCACGCGAGGGAATAACTTTCGCGGTGAATTTCCCTCATCATAGTGATTTCAATCATGGTCCCGTATCTTCTAAACAACGAATTTTTATGATGGGATTTCTCATAGGTATGTTCACCAGCATAACGGGAAGGGACTCATGAAAAAATTTCCTTCGAAAACCTAAATCCTATAACGTGGATTTTGAAACCCCAATTTCGTCTGAAATGGGAGAATCACCCTAGTACCAAATTTTCAAGATAATTAAATCTTGTATAAATAAATCTGAGCTGATCAACTCTTAGAAATCGTTCTGGTATCGTTGAAATGTTCTATTCGTTGGACTCAAAACTGTTCAGTTATTAATCATCATTACTATATTAACGCTTTATCGGGACAGAGCTGACGTCCGTATTGTGATTGCACTGGAGTTTCAGTAGCTGGCCTTGAAAATGACTGTCAGTCGAGAATCGTCGTCTTGAATTTATTAACGAACAGGTAGGAAAATTGATAAAGTTGTCACGTAGTAGCTTATGGGAACTGTTGTAAATCCCGATAGGTTCGCTGGGCTTAATTAATGACTCGTTACCTTGAGTCATAACGCGCGTGACTCATCCATATTTTTTCCATCGGCAGGTAGGTTACATGAAAGAATGATGCGAGGCCATTTACATTATGTACCTACTTACAAACAATTATATAAATTGAGTTGAAAGTTGTCGGTGCATCAGAAGAATCGGTGAAGAGCACGATTAGGGGTGCATGTGCAAGAAAGTTCGAGTTCAATTTTGAGTTCGAATTTTTCAGACTCCTTGATTCGAGTTCGAAAAAGATTGAAGTTCGAGTTTCAATACAGGGTGGTTCGTAACGTGGTAACGTAGAACATTCAGTTCTCAAGAAATAAATAGGTAAGTAATTAATTCATAAAAATGACGACAATAAAGTAAAAAACGTCTGCCAAGTTGGAAGGGCAGTAAAGCATCAGTAACATGGACATATATAATCAGTAAGTGAACAGTTCAACGAAATTGGTCGAGTACCTGGTTCCAGAACTATACGTACGTATGAAAACAAATCAAGTATGAACAAGTGCGAGCAAATGCAGTACTGATTAGGCTCTGATACAATTGTTAGGAAATTCATGTGTAACCATCTTGGAGTCAGCCCCCAACTAACCTCCCGAATTTGTGCGAAATCGGTCCATTAGGGACTGAGAGATCGAAGTTTCGGTTTGCCGAAGTTGTCCGAAGACTATGAAATTAATTTGGGACCGTCTAAGGCCTAACTCTCACAATTCCTGGGACAAGGAATTTACCACATACAGATAGACGGACAAACAAACCGACATACAGACAGACGAAATTTTGATTCTGGAGGACAATATTTTTTTTTTAATTTCTTGGAATGCCTTCGGTAGTGAGCAATCGAAAATTGTGTGGAGGGGGATTTCAGAAAACTACCTACTCAACCCCCCCCCCCCCCCCCCCCCCCCCCCAGAATTTTCTGGGGTTCAACCTATGTACTTACCTACTACCTAAATAATGGGAGGGCAGAGTCCCTGGAATCGAGCGTTAGCAGTAGGTATATTAGAAGTAGGAATGTTCCAGGAAGGCCCCGTACTGGCCTCAAGCAATGTTTTTGAAATAACGAAACATTCAGATAAATTCCTCATATTTCACGCTGATCTTTGGTTTTATTTTAATCGAACATGTTCGAAACGTTTCTTGAAATAACGTCGAATCCTTACTCAAAACATGCTATAATAATTATGAGTGGAACCTGTTCGCACCTCTACTTGAACATGGTCTCGAACGTTCGGGTGCGAGTTCGAGAAGAAAAGTTCGAGTTTGAATATTTTGGAATAAGCAGTTCGAGTTCGGGTTCAAGTACCGTTCGAGTTAGGTTCGAAAGTTTGAGGGTTCGAATGAAAGCCTATGCATGACTGAGAGCATAGTTTTTCGACCGATTCCCATACATTCCTTGTCACCCTTCAAATAAGCTGAGGTGAAGTACAAACGCCATCGTACGCAGGTGTCCATTCTGCAAAATCATATATCCCACATGTTCACTCGGAGGCTAGACTGTTATCATTAGATCTGCCTGTTTTTACGACAACATTCAAGGGCGTTCCGTTGAGGAGACAAAATCGACGTTTCCTGGAAAAACCATTATAAATCTCGAGCCGGTCTGGTACTCTTCCCCTTTGAAGAACCCGCCGGGATGTAATTATTCAGCCTTTTTGTTGATTTGGTCTTACTTATGTCCTTGAAGCGGGATTTTATGGATGGCAGTTCTGATGTAAAACACAAAGGAGAACGCAAACCAGAGTTTCATGGTTTTAAGCCCAATGATAGTACATAACCAGTCTTTCACGAGATACCCTTCTTCACTGACTCATCCTTCTCACCTAAATGTACAACGACGTAGAGCGAGCAATCTTCCCGTGAATCGGCCCGATTCGGTCTTGTAGTGGTCGAGTTTGATCCGGCAGAAGCTCATGGTTAGTTGAAGAAGTTGATGGTTATTATTCCAACATCCCTTCTTCCTCTGTAGAATCAGTCCGTCTGAGGTCGAATCGTGTTATTAGGGACCATGTAGTGAGTTAGAGCCAGAGCCAGCCGGTGTATCTGTGTCTCGTATATAGCTTCTCTGCCCGTTTCCTTCGTTGCGTTGGTTTCTGTGCTGAAGCAATCCGAGCGTGGCTGACGGCCATTCAAAGAACTCAAGCGCACGTAACCCTAGAAGGGTACCCATACGTCGATTCGACGTGTGTCCAATTTTATTTTCATGTGGTGACCGCCAGGAGCACAGCAGGGGCTTGAGACTCTAGGAGTGCTTCGCCCCGTCATAGTGGACAGAAAAAAATTGAAGTTTTCAAATTATACATTTCGTTTGTTCCATATCATTAAAGTACAATTCGAAGAATGAGCTACGAATGCTAGGAAATAGTTATTATGTACCTGAAGACTGAAGACCCCCTATTTTCGTGAGTTTTTTTCAAATCCAAGATTTTTTTAGTGTTTTCGACTCTAAGCCACTAAAATGGCCATAGCTCCCTTGAATGACCGCCCAAAATTAAAAATAAGGACACCGTTGGAAAGAACGTTAAATTTCCTGTAAGATAAAGTCATTTTTGAATCACTGAAACTGTATTTGTTGAGCGAAAACTTCCATTTCTGTCGTATTTCACATTTTGACAAAATACAATCCAACGCAATGTCTTCAGCGCACCCCCCACCCTTAAAAAAAGCCAAAATTAAGTTTTCCAACATATTTTCGAATATTTAGCTCTTCAGAACCGTTCAAAAAACAGTTTGAGACACCGTTAAGTTGAAGAGAATTAAATCATGCGTTTATCCTAGTTAAATCAGGTTCTATCCATGTTCAACGGCTGAATATACTCCGAAAAAGCTGTAGTTTGTCTCATACGACGCCTAAATTCAAAAAATGTATGTTAAAACGTGTTTTTCGGTGGCAAAAACTACTATTTAAGGTATATTCAGAATCACCGAAAAATACCCTATAAAAATAGATAGTAACTAGGGCCAGTCCCCTGCACCCCCGGTTAGTTCTGTTTGAGCCCCATGAGTAAAATTAAAAAACTGGAACATGCTTCTACTAGCGTGCTTCCTATGTTGTGAAGGTACCTATACCATAATGTCAATCTGAAAACTCCAACCAACTTTGTTCACGTACGTACCAGTAGTCCTCTGAAGGATGTGGAAGGAGGGGGAAATTGGCAGGATGAAATGTGGTATGCTTTGTAATAAATTCAGAGCTTTACAACGAGTCGTGAACGATATTCATGGGATGGAAAATGACGAAGTTATATTTCCCTATAGCAACAATTGGTTGTACGTGAAAATCCTCAGAAAACAAGCGCTACTTTAGGGTCGCATTTATGTTCCACGATACCACAACGTTTTCTGGCAGTTAGCTCATAGGCTAAAGCACGATCCATGCTAAAATAATTTTGTCAAGCTACATTGGTTTTTCGAACTGTGCGTCGTTGGACTAATGGTGTTGAGTAACGTAACGCCACAATAATTGTTAATTACCTTGAACAAAACACCGAAAACAATGACAAAACTGTGACAATTAACTCGACTAGCGCACTCTGAGGACGTTCGTGAAACCTTATAGAAGAAACTTTATTTCATTCGTATGGGCATTTGAGGCGCCAAAGCTTTCACTAGACTTCTTCAGAAAAAAGTCTCACTCTGACTCTGACGCCATCGGGAAGGGAACGGACAACAAAACCCGATGACGGCGACAGTAGGAAGTCATTTCATTCGCGTCAAAAGAAGGGAGAAGATTGTACAATATGCGAACACAAGGTTTTCAGTTTGGATCAAAACTGGGTTAGTACGCTTCTACTCCATCACTGCACTGGATGGAGCGTTAAGGTGTATAGTTAGGCAGGTAACGAGTACGTGTAGTTTTTTTGTTGGCCGTAAAAAGGTTGGTTAGTCACACGAAGTCCCTTGACACCGGGGGTGTTCTGGGATCAATTGTGGGTAACATGATAGTATCCGAAGGGGCTCAGGATGTTCCCTTGCGTAATAGGTCTCGAGCGTTGGTAGTGACCGAACGGATAATCGCGTGGTTTTAACCCTTTCGCCGCGTCCCTCGACCTGCTTTGTAAACAGGGCCAGCTTTGAAACAATAGTAATCTGAATTTTCCAAGGCTATGTGTGCTCTGGGTGAAGTTACGTTGTTTTTAACGAAAGTTCGAAAAAAATGAAAAGTACTATACAAAATTTGCGGTAGGTACGAGTAAATAGGCGAATTTTGACATTTTATGTCTTTGCTCTGGCACATAACTCGAAAACCGTTACCAAATTCGTTACAAAATAATTGTTATGGTGATTTTCACTTACAACCAATATGTAGCTAGGGAAAAGTAACTTCAGCAATTTTCATCGCACAAACATCGTACACCACTCGTTGGAAAGCTCTCAATTTATCCCTAAATACCATGATGTTCATTTGTATGCACATTGACCCCCTTCTTTGTAGAGCACGTTAACATTCCGTCAGTTTGTTTACTAATATGTGAATTTCGACTCCGTCAGGAAAAGATTCTCCGTTGGCATGTGAACTCACATATTATGTTTATTGGTTTTGATGATTTCATTGAGCTGGTGTTTCAATGATTTGATTCATAGCAGGTGATCCAAATATTGCGAGAACGGTTTGATTTGTGAAGCGGTGGTTAAATCATTTTAATAGGTAATTTCTAAAGACATAAAATGTCCCAATGTGTTGCAGACTTGTATGCAAGCGTTTCTTTCATTTAAGATAACATTTTTATTTTAATTATAATTTTCAATAATAATACAAACCTAAGAATTTAACTAAATCACTTTCTTCAACCCCCAAAAATTCGAATTTAAAAATATCCTTCAGTCCGTTGCACTCAACCTAATCAACCTAATAATGAAATTTGGATTATACTCGCATTATGTCCTACTTGAGGTATAGTTGTGCTCACAACATTAGCGTTATTATCAGTCGTCTCCAAATCCAAATGGCAAATGAATGAAGAGCTTAGTATTGAATGAGACCACTCGGAGCACAGTACGACCAACCGTTCATGTACCCGTACATGTCTGATTTTGCTTAGTTACCAACGACCAAAATCAATGAAATCCGGTAGGTATAATGGTACCGTTTGGGATCTTGTTATGCCCACAAGTTTAGAGTTATTATCAGTAATTCCTCTCTAGTTCTGAAACTTTCAATGAAAGGGTGGTTTTTAAAAATTATTTTAAATATTTTCCAAGCACATAATCAAATAAGGATCAAGTCGATCCGGATCAATGTACGACTACTAGTACAACCGTATTGGTTCCATTTGGGGTCGAGTTGTGCCTCGTTCTCTGTAGTGATTGTCCCATTCGAAATCGTCCTTTCACCCCACTAGGACAGGTTCCAAGGCAAGTTCGATAGAAAAACGAAAACATGATCGTGAATATTTGAGAATGTTTTCCATACGGAAGTCTATATCGGAGCTTTCTGTATCAAATCTGAACTCAAAATATAAGGTACGTATGTACATAGAAAAGGGACACAAATACGGGATATGGTGCAAATATGGGCACCTAGCCCCATGTGGGGAAGCAGATGTTGCAGACTGGCGGATATGGTTGTAAAGTGTGCCTCTTGTTGTTACAAAATGGAAATAAGCAGTTGGAAACATAAATCTTCAACAGGTTATTCAATGGGGAACTTGCGAATAATTAATTTTCAGGAACCGTTTTAGAATGGTCTGAAACGGATTTACAAGAAGGGAACATTCAAAAATTTGCATTACTAAAATTTTGAAGAAATTGCAATACCTTCATTTTTTTCTCGCAAATTCGCTAATAGAAGAAAAGATGAGTTCGTAGTTCAGCCAGTTTGGTGCATTCTTATGGTGTTAAATATTAGATTGAAAATGACATTAATAGTTAAAAACCACTCATTTAGGTGGGAAACCACGGTTAGGAGATATACATTCCAGATATGAGAACAGCCGTCATAAAGAATAACGCTAGAGATAGAACCGCATTAGGATGAATTGGAAGTGTCTGGATTGGTTTGTCTTTCAACTTATCATCTCCGTAGACATTTCAATGATACCCCTTCATCAGTTCTCATAGTTAACTATGGTTTGATTCGACAACACGCCTGTTTAGTCTCGGCGTTCGAATATCCATTGCGTAATTCGAAAACACTTTCGATTTTTTTTTTAAATCTCTAGTTGACGACCGATGGAAGGGCGTATGTGTAATCCTTTACGGGATAGATTTGACATGCTCATCCCCTCATGTCGGCGATGAGGCAACCATCGAGAAGACATGACCAATTCACTTTCGAAGCCCGTGTTTCTTCTTGATGGGCATTACAACAATGTAGAGATTTCTATCAACTTAAGAAATACGAGTAAATTGAAAACTTACATAACTTCAATAACAAACCAACTCGAGATATTATTATTGGAAGGCACGGTTGTCATTCAAGAGTATAAGAGTAATGAGTGAACCCGGTACCCCCCTAACAACAAAGCTAGGATAACTCTCGTGGATCGAATTTTATCTATCTTTCGTACATATATATCTGTATTACATATTCTATATTACAGTCTGTCTGTATGTCAAACACTCACCTTGAAATCAAGTTTGACTTCATCACTCGCCCACAAATATAAAACCCTTCAGAGCCGAGCTGTCCTTGATAATCCCTCGGACAATATACCAGCTGTCCACCACTGGATACTTCTTCTAGAGTCAATTCTCCACTATCGAACTTTTACCTAAAACGACCTTCTCCACTGACCTTAATAATTATCTAAAAGATACAAGTCTCGATGAATCAGTTTTCCTGTCAGTCACGTTCTGCCTTTTTCGACTGATTTCCAAGTTTTTTCAATTGGCGAAAAAATCAAAACCTCTATTTAACGCTTATTCAGAATAAGTGTCGACATACCCCTGGAACATACCAAGCTTTCAAACTCGCGTACTTGTCCCAGCTTGAGGATATCAAAAGAAACAAAACAATTTCTTAGCGCTATTGTGTAACAATCAGTGGTTCCTGCCGCTGCCACCCATGATCTAGAATAATTTTGATCTACATTTTTACATATAAGCTTTGACCTAGTCCATGATTATCATGATTCTTTTTGTTGGGACTATTTTTGGCGAAACGAGATGCCACTTGGAACACCCAAACCCAGAACTAGTAGAACTTGTTGAGTAGCTTTTCTTTTGAAAATTATTTTTACTCAAGTGTACAATCGCCATTGTTCTTCCGGAAAGTCGCATCTCTATCAACCGGAAACTTTCTCCCAAATTATTTGAGGCCTTTTATACAATTATTGTCACACTCTCCCGAACACTCCTAAGCCAAAATATCCACACAGAAGTGATCAGAATCATGCAACTCTATGACTACCAAACTTTTGAGTTCAACATTAAGCTCGTTGAAGTAACGTTGTAGACCGCGAATATTCTGAGTATACCAAATTTTACACAATAAAAGAAAGGCTCGAGTTAGTGATCTCACTACTATCGATAGGCAAGGCTAGACATTTGTTCGTATGCCGAAACTCGTATCATTCTGAAAGCAAAGATGTCCCTCATTTAGTGGGAAAAGTTTTCGATAGATGGCTGTACTATCGGAGGGGGGGAGGGGGGGGGAGGGGGGGGGGGCAAAGGTAATTTCCAAATATCTTTGGAACGGGTGGACCAATATTTTCATTCTGCAAAGCTTTTTGTGAATGGAATCACCAAACTTAGGTTTGTACATTCAGTATCGATTTAAAAAAAAATTGTCTTCCATGATGCGCAAATTTTTTTGCTCAAATTTGAAAATTTTTCGAAATGTCAGGTATCTACAAAGTAGAGTTTTGCTATCAGAATAAAAATCAGTTTCCAGATTCAAAATCGGATCAGCAGATCAATCGGCCTAATCGAAATACAAATTATAATAGAGACAAAATTGAGGAGGGGGCGACTCTTTACCTGCCCGGTGCACGATTGCCGCTTCTCTTTCCACTTGTCCTCAATGTTCTCCAGCTCATGGTTACTCCTACCGAGTGTTTCTGAGCAGGAGAGAAGTTTTGATTTTAATTTTACTTGCACTGCGTCTTTGAAGAACTTTCTTGGATAGAACAGATCACTCCACTCACCTTGATCCTAGTTTTCAGTATATCACAGATCATACCTTATTTGTTCCCTCGATGGGTTGCGCTTTATAGGTATGACATACTTGTCTTCAAACCTTAGGAAACACGAGCTTAGGGAAAATTGTCCTAGTCGATTTACAAGGGGGAGAGAGAGAGAATTTCGCTTAGGCAGTAATAATAGGCTCCTACTACTAATAAGGCAAAGTTCAAGTCATGTAGCATGAGTGATTTAGCGAAGAACTGAAAAAGTAATCTAACTTATTTTCATCGATTTTTACTTGTTATGTTAAATAGGATGTCTATGGAACCGAATTGCAAGAATATTGTCATTATACAAAAAACTCGGTCCCATTCTAAGAAGCAATAGCCTAATTTTCTTCAAAAATTCGCTCACAGTACAAAGGTGTTACGTTGAACGTCAATAGCTTCCCCTAACTATAGGGTAACTTGTACGAATACTTATTTTTAAAGGTAGTTAAGATCCGTTGCCCCCATAATTTGATAGAAAATAGTTATATATTCCTAAGAATGCCATCTGAATCAGACTACAATTATATCACAATTTCCTGTCTCAATGAATGGACTGTCGCCAGTAGCATAAATTATTACCTCTGTTCAAATATCGTATAAATAGGAAACGGACTTGTCAAAAGAATCAGTTCTTGCGGTCTCATTTTCAGCATTTTTCTCTATTTTCCCCAGACGATAAGGATTGGGCACATATTGTCACAAACAGTAACTTACTTCCTTGTACTGCGTCTTTGAAGAACTTTCTAGGATAGAACAGATCATTCCACTTGATCCTAGTTTTTTTCTTGATCAATCGTCGTAGGGATTCATCAGAATTGAAAGTATTTGGTTAGTACCTCATTGCCGTATCCAGAACTAGAGTACCTGGCACGACGTCAAGAACCTTTTGAAGAATTGCCGCTTCCACCTCATCCAGTGTTCTTCTCATCAACAGCTTCATCGATAATTCCATCGAAATAGGATGGAAACTGTGGAATGTGTGGCAAGGAAACTCGAACAGACACGGAACCAAATTGTTCTCATTGTCTAGTTACGAATTGATTCATGGTGGGCAAGCGACGATTACAGCCTCCAACTTCGAGTCCGAATTATCCTATAGTTCTCCATGTCACGAATCTCTTAACTAAAGTGGACGTCACCGCCGTTATGCACCGAAAGGCTCGAAATTAGGATAATTTTCTCCTCTTTCAAACGTGACGAAAAGTTGGAACAGGCTACGACAGATTTCTCAAGAGCTAATCACAGTTTCCCGGGATTCATACACGCGAGTGTCTGCAATCTTGTCCCTGCTTACGATCCCGAACGTTTCGAAGCCTCAAATGAGGTAACGTACGTTTCGACCACTAAAGGGCTTTTTTGCGATGTACGCAACAAGTTGTACAACAGAGGGGTTCAAAAATTCTAAGATGCGAGGGAAAGGTCGTCGGTAATTTGCCACTAGGAGAGGTTCATGTGTGGTGATGAGTGAAGGATCGTGTTGATGTTGCCGACGATTGTATGGTGGGGATTTGACGTCTTAATAGACGTTAATGACGTCGAAGTAAGAAAAACGTGAAAAAATGTGAGGCATGGCCATCACACTTAGTGCCCATTTTACACTTGATCTTGGTATGAAGACAAAAATTCCGAAACTGTTGTTTGTACGTTATCTTTCATTTGAGTGCATTATTCACAAAATGAATTTTACTGGGTCCCACAGGCAGAAATGTAGGAGAATGCGAATTCATTCATCATAATTTTGCTTCCTCACTACCGGAGGTAGGAAGCTAAGTCTTCGTGCAAGAAATAAA
>JAEMON010000013.1:14239943-14269973 GCA_030264115.1 Lygus lineolaris
GGCAGACGTTTTTTTAATTATTGCGAAAGTGGAACATCATTGGCTTCATATAACAAAATATTTTAAATACTCAATGCACATAGAAACAACATGAACTTTTTCCGTTCAACCCATAATGGTGGGTTGATGAAATATACGACATATAGTTCTTCCAAAGTCTCAATTGATCCTAAAAATTTGTAATCTAAACATTGCAAGAAAAACCAAAACTCTTCCATCGATTGTTACAGAGCACTATATAGAGTTTTGAAAAGGTCTACCCTTATTTTTTACAGTCCCTTGTAGATGAACTACAGTAAGGTCTGCCCATTAATGATGTACAACTTCACTCCAAATGGGACCAACATACAAATTTCATTAATTTTGGTAATAACTTTTCGAGATCTGTGCGGCTAGATTTTGTCTAGATGGACGAAATTAAATTAACTACCCAATCTAGTAGAGTAGAGTAGAGTAGAGAAGACTCAAGGTAAGAGAAGATTTCATGGTTTCGGGCTAAAACGTCTAAAAAAGTTTTTTTAAAGGAGTCCCCTCTTCTTATTGCTATTTCAACTTCAACCTATTGTTAAATTGTACGAATTAGTTAGTGAACGAATTCTCACCTATTCATATTGAGCTCCTTTCTAGAACTTTAGGGAAATTATAACCAATTTTAGACTCTAAACAATTATTTACGATCCTCAAAGCTGTCCTGGAAACCCAACCTTTTCTGTTGAAATCACTGACAAGTAGGCAAAAGTATTTTCCAAACTGCTAACGTCTGCAGTGACATACACGTGAGAGGGGTCCTAAATCACGAGGGAACCCCAATTTCATCACAAGTGACATCACATCAAAAATATTATTTTAACGAAAATGTCAATTCCCTAGGTAAATCAAGAACAAATGGTCACAAAAAACGGTGCAGTCAAAGTTGTGAAACCCGAGACGCCTTGCAACTTTCTTTATGAGCATATTTGTGGACTGAAGCATGTCATACGAAGCAATCGTTGAAAAATCCAAGTCCTCATTCCTGTTTGGGGTTTTATAACTACCTCACGAAAAAACAGTCCTATATTTGAGCAAGAATCGTAGTACGCATGCGTAATATCTGTTGACAGAATAAAGGCCCCCGTACAAAAAACAGGAAAAGCGAATAGAACAGCAATGACGACAGAGATACGAGTAATTATTGCGTTGAAAGCCTGTGGTCTGCGTTTGCGGCTACTCAGCTTTCCCAGCCTGCTGAACACTCGAACTGGTCTTGGCAGTGATCTGGTGCCTGGTTGGTGGGATTTCTCAGCTTTTACCACAAATATTTCGCTAGTTGCCATTTATAGAATTTCCAGGAGTGTTGGACAGCGTGTTCTCGGGGATATGAAAGCCATAAAGGTCTGGGTTGGAGAGAGAGAGAATTACATAATAGAAGTTTGATACCGTTTCTTCCAAATCAATATTTCCAGGTATGGATTTATGTTTTCAAAACTAGAAAAAGTAGCGTCTGATCATTTTTTCTAAGGACTCTAATAAATCAAACTGAAGCACTCACATTTCACAACAAATTTGGAGAATTGGACAAAACGTGGAGTTTCTACAATCACGCGAGCCCTAACATGACTTGTTTTGGACTTCTTTGTGTTACCCTCATTTCACTCTGTCGTTACTTAAGGTTATAAACACTATCTACCTATAAATACTAACGGATTTGTTCATGCACCTAGTACTAAAGGTGTATATTTTGTAAATAAAGGGACATATATTTTCCTCAAAAAAATATAGGTAAGAGTACTATGATTAAGGAAAGAACCTACCAAAAACCATATTCTTTTTCCCTTTTCGAATAACTTCGCAATCTCTTACATCACGGCAAACTTTTTACGTAAGAGAAAATTATAGAAACGCCTTTTTTGTAACAACGTTTTGAGATCTACCGGGAAAACTATTGTAGGTCTTCTTGCTCACAACAAGCCGATATTGACATGTCCGCAGATAAACCTCTGGAGGTGAAAGGATCCGCGAGGGAGGAAAGTGCTAATACCACAAGAACGTGCTTCAGGCATCCTGGGATTCCTACTTCTTTTTCCTCTTCGCCTTATAATATTCCTCTTCGATTTCACTTCGAGCTTCCTTCGTAATTGGTTACGTTTTTTTAAACTCCGCTCCCGGTTGGCCGTTTTGCGGGCGAGCATTTACTGCTGTAGCGCTTCAGAGAGGCAATTTCCAGCTCCGACCCACCACGTGTTTACTGTCGTTTTGAAAGCCAACTCCATCCAGTTTGATTATTATGGCCAGGAGCCAAAGTTTTCTTTTGGTTATTATGCTGTGGCCTCTAGCTACTCCGATATTGTAAAAAAAAAAAAATATATATATATATATAATATACACAATGATGGAAAAATTCTTTTTTGCTTCTTTCCTCTCAAATTCTTGATAAAAAAGGGCTTTTGCTTCGGAAAGAAAATCTTCTTATTTTTTTAATGGCTAATGTTTGAAAAATTTCCCCATAGAAATTAATGTTGAACCAACTTGAATCAATCCCTACAGTTCAATCCTTTGGAATGAAAGTGTGATGTCAGGGAATCTCTTAATATTTAATTGTCAAGTGTGTGAACATATTTGTTACTCAATCACTCTCGAACGGCAACATCGATTGTGATGTTTTTATTTCTTCTTTCAAAATAACGGCTAAGTTCCTGGCCTTGTTATAGGCTGTAGGCTGCTTATGCATTCTCTTCCTTCACCCAGAACCTCCCCGAGAAAAATGAAGATTTTCGGGACGCTAAAATTGTGCTAATTAAAATGTGTATATTCCAAATTAGTTTCGAAATAAAAAAGTGCATTTTTGGAAGGTTGGAAGGTGAATTTTTGGAAGGTGAATTATTTGATAGGGTCCAATGAATCAACAGTCAAAGAGATTAGTATGCATCCACAATCTTGATAAACGTTCCTCATGAATTCTATCACTTCAGGCTCCACTTCAGATCCTGAGTAATTCTGAACAACATTTTCCCCATGAAATATAAATTTATACGCAAAGGTTCACATAGGTGATGATTAGGTTTTTGAGGTCATCGTATTTCTTAATTATCATAATTAACATCATAATTGAAATTATTATTAACTACCTATAACAGTCACTTCGTTGTTTCCTTTGAAGTTGGTTCGCTAATTCTAAATTAGTCGGGATGCGGCCCAACAGGAAAAATGTATTTAACGACGATTATCTCATTTTGATTTCGACGTTTCGGACGCTCCTGCGTCCATCTTCAAGGAAAAACAATATATTGAGAAGCAACCTTCTGAGAAGGCCTGGTCTGGTGGTTTGAAGTTTGGGCAGATGAATAAAGGGTGCTGACGTTTGAATTAGGATTGTTTAAATTATTTCTACTACCTGAAAAGATTTTTGGAAGACTCGCGGGTATCTGTTAACATCTGTTTAGCACGAATTCACGTGCATAATCGTAAACAGAAGAATCCTATCTCATCAGCCTGAGGCAATACTCGTACAAAATGTTACGATGAGTTACCAGATCTGATGGGAACGAAAAACTGGGGCTAATAACCGTGAGTTATCCGTTCCCAGTAATCACGAACAATTAGCCTCCTGCCATATTTTCAAAGGTTAATCAACGTGGTCCATTATCCTCGGATGGCTCAATAATACACTATTCTTCAAAAGCCGCGACCTGATTATGCTAACGACTTCTTGAATGTCTTACGGAGTTGAAAAAAACTGTGAGTCGTTAGTAGTGTGTCACTTACAGAAAGGGTTCGGATGATAAAATCCACCTCGTGATGGCAAGTTCTGAATCATAACATTAACATCTGCAAGATACGAAAAATGGCTATTTTCGGACTTTTTCCGCTAATTATAGCCCTCGGAGTATTTACCTGAGTATGAGCTGATAAGGGTGGTGATATCATAGAGGGTACCAGCCGAGATGCCCAACAAGAGTAACTCCGTGGGACCACGTGTATAAACTATATCCCTTACTATAATTATTGTCAAATGTGTATTTGTCTGTAGCACGTCTTCTCCGACCAATCTATTGGTCCCAATTAGATTTTTTTTTTTTTAACAAAACTCTGATGAAGTTGCTGGCTGTATTGTAGCCCTTAGCAGATTACTATCGCCTACTATTTCACCTAGAATCGATGGTCCAGCCCGACCGACCCGCGGGTAAATACGACCGTCACTAGAGATAAGGTGTACCATTTTTGTAGGTGGTACCATTTTTGTATCACCAGATTTCAAGAGCGTGGAGAAGCTCCTAAAACTATCCGTGGTTAGTTCAAGAAAATTTGCTACTATATGAATAACCGGTTTCAATATATTATAATATATTTTGTAATTATGTTGTGTTTGTTCTAGCGTTTTCCAGTTTTCGAAGAATTTATTGACAAATAGTTCTTTTACTGCGCAAAAAAATGTACAAAACTGACCTAATTTTTAAAAATTGTTCCCTCCTACATAATATCGTCCTCAAAAGATCCAAATTGGGACATCATTTGCAACTTATAACATCGCAGCTAAATGGGATACGATATTATACGAGCGAAACGAATGATTCAACGTTTCCCATCCTTTCACCACCTGTTCAAACTCCGGTTACCTTGCAGGTACGAAAATATAGGACGTGTCAATATTGGCCTCTCGACGAATCACGATCCCACATTTGAATGAGTACAGAGATTATTATCCCCAGCAAAGTTCTGTAACTCCGCACTTTTGCTAATTAGGATTGTGAACGAATTCATCTGTTTGATTTGGATGTGTAGGAATATTTCAATTGATAGGTACAAAATAGTACTGTATAACAAAAAAATTGGATATTTTTGGAGGTCTTGAGTGTTCATTTAAAAAAGTTCCATTCATGCAGCATGAGTTGATGAGTGAATTTTCAGAGACTCATTTTAACCGATTTGGGGTGATTCCCATGAGAAGTTTCACGCTTATTACAAATATACCATATTTATGTTCCTATGTTTAAGAGGGTAATTCACACCAAAAACCTGGAACACTTTTTTTAAAGCGTTTTTGGACTCTAAATTTTCATAATTTGAACCCTTGGAATCCATCCTTTCTTTCAATATTATTGACATTTTGACTTTGTTTTTAATTTTTCCCATTTCCAGGGTCAGATATTTTCTGGAGTGACACACATGTACAAACTCTCTCACACACAAAAGCGTTAAATTTCAGGAATTGTTTTAGAATGGTCTAAAACGGATTTCCATGAAGACAACTTCCAAAAATTTGCATTACTTAAATTTTGAAGTCATTGCAATAGCTTAATTTTCTTAGAAAATTTGCTAAAATTGTTGTCGATGTAATCGGAGTATGATATTGATTTTTTTAAATGAATTCACTAACTATACAATTTTCAACAACTGGTAGGTAGGTGCTATGTTCAATCTTCTAACCCGCAATTTTCACCAGGAACCATCGTCTCGGTTCTTTAGTTTATGGTCTCCATTTCGGCTCTATCTCTATCATTACCCGATGACTTCATTTCACAAACGGAAAGTTTTTACGTTTCGTTTCAGTTGAAGTCTACTTCTTCAGGGACAGTTTCCTGCCTCAGGTATACCCACCACCATGTCCACCTACTTACTAACCCTTCGGTCGAAACGAGTAATTAACTGAACAAATGAAAGTTTTTCATTTCCCCTGTTTCGTTTCTTTTTCTAGGCGGGTTGATCAGCGGACGGTTGGCTGGTTCCCTCCAAAAATATCTTCTTCCTTGTAAGCTAGTTCAACAAGGCACTTCTCATTTCACGGAGTTGAGATCCATTATGTTTATGGTTCACCCAGAAAACTAACAAAATACAGAGGTACTTCACTGCCAGCTTTACGAGAGAATTGTATAAACTCCTGCTAAATGGGGTAGAAAACAGTGGCGTCCCTGGCAGGTTAGATAGTTGCTGGTAGATAAAACCAAAGGAGAATCTGAGTAATTCGATGAAGGGATGGTAAACATAAGGACACCCTCGTAAAACCGAGTAGGCTCCTATACTCACGCTGTGCCATTTTCAACCAAACTGAGTTAGGAGCGCTTACAGATAGATTTTTTCAAGGTAAGACCAGCGGAAGCATCCCTTTTTGAGTTTTCCCAATAGATATACGCAGTTTGTAGCGAAATGTAATACCTCAACGAGAGGAGAAAGTTTTGAAATTCTAAACAACTCAG
Source organism: Lygus lineolaris (assembly GCA_030264115.1). Taxonomy (NCBI): domain Eukaryota; kingdom Metazoa; phylum Arthropoda; class Insecta; order Hemiptera; family Miridae; genus Lygus; species Lygus lineolaris. Next base: position 14,246,114 of record JAEMON010000013.1, read on the forward strand.
TAAAATATTTTTGGCAGGAATATAAAACCATCACTTTTATCCATCTAGATTGGCCTGAGTTCACACAGTCGGGTCAAATGGTCATTTTGGTCCCAAAATTAGTCTCTGCACCACTTTAATAGGAAATTTTGCTATGAAGCCGAATATACCCCATGTTCACTATGCCTAAAATAGTGAATTAACTGGGTAAACATTTTTAAAAAAACCTAGAAAATTCACGTTTTTGAACAAAAATATGTGAGGAAGAAAAGAAGACCTGACACTTCTGCGTCGAATGAGACCAACGCCAGGTCACCAAACAGTAACCCTGATTTTTGGTGATTTTTAAAAATTTTCCTTCTCCAGTGGTGAACACGAAAAAAGTCGAGAAAACGGAAAACTTTGAAAAATCACCAAAAATCATGGGTACTTAGTTGATGAGCTGGCGTTGGTATCGTTCGAGGCACAACTCTCAAGTCCTTAAATTTCCTTCCATACATAAATGACTTTGGGGGGTTCCAATGGTCAAAATGTGAATTTTCTAGGCTTTTCGCTATTTTAGGTATAGGAACATGGGGTGTATTAGGAACCAGCTCAAAATTTTGTATACATGTGTGTGTGTTTTTGCCGGATCGGCCCCTCTGTGTGCCGCTAGTTGGGAGATACATAATGCCTCATCTAACTATTACTCGTGCCATCAGTTTCGAAACCTTAATTTTTGCTTGAAGCCTTAAAATCGGCTCGGCTAGACGAAATGCCGAGGATGAACTTATGCCCCGACGTAATTACCGCGATCGCCAACGCTTTTGCCAGACACTGCATTTTCCGAGAGCGGTGGTTCGTGACGCAAGGCGACCCGTTAGCCAGTCACCCCTCAAGGTCTGAGCCTTGCACCGCCCTTTCCAAGGTGTACCTGGGAAAAATAGCTCTTGAGGGGCGAGGAAGGGAAGATCGTATCGGACGTGTGTCGAAGGAATGCGACTATGTGAGAAGTATCTTCAACGGAAATCCTCCACAAGCAATCTATGTATTGGAGATTATCGTCAATGGTTACATTCGTTCATTGGGGACAGATTCAGGATGGATTTCTGGGATCTAACTGATGAAAAAAGTTTCAATATACAAACATTTAAAAAAGTGTTGAATTTCAGGAATTAGAATGGTCTGAAACGGATTTCCACAAAGAAAATTTTCAAAAATTTGCATTATTAAAATTTTGAAGCCATTGATATTTTCATTTTCTTCGAAAATTCGCTAAAAGAAATCCATCCGTCTGCGGCACCTAGCTTAGTTACCATGAACCTAAATTAATAAAATTCTGTATACCGCCCTCATTTGGGGTCATAGCGTTACTGTCAGTCTTCTCTATTGGGCAGAAACTATGGGATGAAGTTTTTAGAACGCCCTAGCTTGATGACTACAAATTAATAGGAAAGTATAGATTTTCAATCTATTTCAAGTAGATCACAATTTCTAGCGCCGAATGAGACCTCGCGGAGCATTTCAGGACCAAACGTTTGCTCAAAACGAAGAGAATCAACAAGGTTGAAAGAGAGAAGTTCCATTCATGCAGCATGAGTTGATGAGCGAATTTTCAAAGAATCATTTTAGCCGATTTGGTGGTTGATTCTTATAGTAAATTCTGCGCTGATTCCGAATAAACCATATATGTCCCCATGTTTAAAATGGTGATTTACACAAAAAACCTTGAAAAACTCGTTTTTTGACCCTTATTTTTCAAAATTTGACCCTTCGGGGTCAAAAAATTCTGGCCAACGAACGAACTCAGCCTTCCTTTTGGTTACCTATTGTTGATATTTTGGATTTTTTATATAGATTCCAGGGTCAGATATCGTCTGGAGGACACACACACATATATATTTATATATCTTCGAAATAATGTATATATATATAATCGCAAATAATTTCAAACCACACACGCTTGGTACATAATAGGAAAAATTTAATCTGAACAATATTGTACCACATAAATCTCTCTGAAAAAAAAAAAAAAAAAAACAAGAATCAGGAGAGATTGATCAATAGTACCTACCCGAGACCTATTGTCTGGACGAACCTCCACCATCTGATATAGCAGATATCCCTGTCTCCAAGGCCGAAGCGACGCGACTTTTCAATATCAACCCAATACCATCTGGACGTACTTTCTTGCTTAGTTTGGTAATGTTCCAATTTTAGGCTCAAACCTAGTTTGACAGGTTTCAAACTCTAGCCTCGACTCTTGTGCGACAAGGTTCCAACTCCAAACTGGACCCTCATTTGATTACTAGGTTCCAAGTGCAGATAGGAACAGATAGTATCTTATGTCCCCACTAGGGAGATATAAAAAATCCCATCGGTGGCTGTCCCAATAATACCTAATCTCTTCGTAATGTAGGTAATTACCTAGTGCTCTATTCTTATCCAAATTGTACCAAGGTATTGATTACATAAAATTACATACCTATACTTACTGTCATATGTAATTGTGTACCTACTCGTGTCATCTCCTTTAGTAATTTTCTTGTATCATCTCCATCTCAAATAAGCATTCAAAAATACCTAATAAGTCGAAACATTACCAAGTTATGGGTATTATGATATTGAATGGCAGTACATCAGATTCTCCGATGTTCCCTGTTTCATGTTGAACTGATTTACACGCCGAATGACTCTGTGAAACTTCACACGGAAAGATTCAATACGACGTTGAGGCAACCGGCCTACTGAGATTCTATCAGAGAGAGCTATGATATTTCCCACATAGTCCAGGATTTCCACACAGAACGGTGAAGTTCTATGTCAAGATCTCTGGGTCACGAAATGTATGTTTTGGTACTGTGGCAGATTGGAGTTACTCCCCAACGTATATTGTATGACTCCAGTGGCGTCAAAATGTTGATCGTGAATTTTTACTTTCCTCTGCCCACCTGAAAGTGAAAGGAAAGTATTGCGATCAGCAGAGAACCCAATTTCTGAAACTCCACCTTTAACTGGTCCTAATCGACGTCTGATCAATTTTCTCCACGTTTTGGAAAAGTGCTTGTAAGCCCGTATGTGTGTATGAACGTACGTATGTATGTATGTGTACGAACACAATTGTGGCCCCTACAGGGGTGATAAAAAATTCCGATTTCAAGAATTGGTTTCTACATGTCTGAGGATGAGACCCTAAGAATTTCAGAAATCCAGGTCAATTATTAGGGGGGGGGGGGGGGGGGATGTTCCAAATAGGTGAAAAAACGTCGTTTTTAACCCATTTTTTTTAGCTTTGCCCTTAGCCGAAAATGGCCATTTATCAGGTTTTTACGGGTGAAGAAAGTAGTGTGAAGCCTTGCACCAGATGTTTTCTCGTGATTTAGGATATATTTCTACGTTATATCGCACAACGAATCAATCTACATCCTGTGCAACGCACGGGTCAATCAGTTAGTAAGACCACGAATCCCTTAACTCGGTACTGGACGTGCGCTGGATAATGATGACTGAGATTTCAGAAGGAAAAGTGATAGTGCACGTAGGCGTTCGATTCTTCCTTATTCGGCATCAATTGAGAGTGGAAATGCCTTGAAACCGGTTCCATTAGAGAGACGTTGCCTAATCTGGTCTCATCCCGGAGAGATACATCACGTTCTCGGCTCACACTCGCGCACTTACGATTAAAAACAGGTTTCGTTCCCAGAGAAATGATCAGGGGTTGTTTGAATCAGGTTTTTGCGGGCATTACTCCTGGTTCAGCCTTGACCTCGACGTAATATATCTCCAGTGCGTTTATTTAGCGAAGAAAGCTTTATTCACGTCTATTTACAAAACATTACTCTTTCAAAGCTGTGTAGATTCAGTAAAATTCGGCATATTCCACGAAGGATTTGAAAGAAGGAGTTCAAAACGTCGGTAAAAGAAATTAAATGGAATTAAAGCGGAAAAAATGAGTCGAAATCGATCTCAATTAACGAAATGAGAATACTGAGGTATTTGATGAATTTGAAGGGTCAGTGGTTTTAACAAGTAAACATTCGGGGAAGGTTTCTGTTAAGTTTCTAAGAACAACAAATCTACCTAGACAATTTCGTGCCGTTTACCATCAGTCGTATCCAAAAGAACCTACCTACCGATCGGGCTTCAACTTTCATGAACAATGAGCGTTACCTGCGTATTTTTTTAATTTGAAAGTTGGGAGCGAGATGCCGATTTTGCTTCAGCCCGAGGCATGCGTAGTTAATTTTCAATTTATTTCGAAAGTTTTGATGACGTGTATCATGAACTCTTTTAATTATCACGTATGTTACGTACTCAACGTAAAGTGAATTATGATCCATGACTCTGTTGAATCTACCTTAGCAAGGTTAGGTTCCAAGCTAGATTATCACTTTCAAGGCGGTGAAACTTTGCCAGTTTGTTAACGGGAAGGACCGCACAGTGGCCGAAAATCCGATTTTCGTGAACTAAATAATTATTTGATGCGGGCCACATTTATAGGGAACTTTACGGCGATTCCGAATACACCCATTCGGATGTATATACTTATAACCTAGAAAATACACGTTTTTGACCATTGGAACTGCCCAAAATTATTTTGGTTTGAAGGAAAAGATGAAAACCTGAGAGTTCTGCATCAAATGAGACCAACGCTAGCTCACGAAGATAGTAACTATGAATTTTGGTAATTTGTCAAAGTTTTCCGTTTTCTCAACCTTTTCCGTGGACAAGACGGAAATAGTCAGGAAAACTTCGAAAAATCGAGGTGAGCTGGCGTTGGTCTCATTCAACGCAGAACTCTCAGGTCTTCAACTTTTCTTTCATACAAAATTTTTTTTTGCGGTCCCAAAATGGTCAAAAACGTGAATTTTCTAGGTTTATCTATGTTGGTGGTGCTGATTAGCTATTTCAGGAATACTAACATGGGGTATATTATAATTGTGGGGAGCTGGAAGAGACACGTGAGAGCTACACGTGTCTCTCCCCTCCCCACGAGCTGCCCGGTAGGGGAGAAACCCCCACCCTACCGAGTGTGTAATTAGGGGTATAAAAGAAGACCAAAGAGCCATAAACCATTCTATTTACTTTACATCTTGACTATTTATTGACCTACTCCTGCACTCATCACATTGGTAACCAAGACGTGAGATCAAGAACTCATCTGAAAAGCGGCCTGACCACATCGCCGGACGAAAGAAAACCTGCTGGACAACTCCGGGAGAATCGAAGAGGAAAACCACCAGGAACGAAAATGGGAAAATCCGGAAACCTATATTATTAACATTTCCGAGTGGCGTATTAACGTTTGATGCCCTACAGAAACTCTCACTATATCACGAATAATTGTAATTTATTTTAACTTTGTATTGAAGTATTGTTAAGAGCCCATGACCATTCAAGTTTGAATGTGCCACAATAAAGAAAAAAGAAGCGATTCAGAGTCGTGTTTCTGCTCTTTTTTCACCTTCCAAAAGTGACTGGAATCGGAAGTAGTTTGAATAATTTGATCATGATTTCTGCATTCTGTAACATGAGTGACGCTGCTGACCCAAATTAACCTCAAACTTTGCCGATATCTGCGCTTGAATTCCAAATAAAGCAAGAGGAATAATATTCTGAGGAACTTGTATTCACTTGCTCATGTTATTTGCATGAGGTAGCCGAATTACCCTGAAAACCATTTGAACCACAACCTCGATAAGTGGGCCGTGATTTTTCGGAATCAACGAGTCCATCGAAGGATGTTCTTGCTAATAGCCGAGGTAAAACGGATGGATCTCCACAGCGAGATTCGTTCGGCCGAGTGGGAAAGCGATTTCCAACCAATTAGCAAATGAGCGCAGGAAGGTCATCCGTGAACTTCTTGTGTGGTGTGGCTTTCACACGATGTTTGGTCCACTGCTTTATCCGATCCCACTGGGCGTGAACGAATGGAATTAATCTAAAGAAACATAATATATATTCCAGAGTAAAAAAACACAAAAAACACCAAATTTCGGTCAGTCTGAAATTGCAATAACTGCAAAGTACTTTATAAAACAAGTCGTAAAAATTAAAAAAAAGATATATGGGAGCGATTATATCAACTTGACAAGAGAGGGCCTTACAATGTCACGTAAGTAGGTACCTTCAAGCAAGCTTCTGTTAAAATGCAACTTCATTGAAGCGGTTCTACCATTAAAGATAATTATACAGAATCCAAATCGCACTATGATATTCATCTTTCCCCTTTTCCCTGACATTTATCACCCGAATGAAGACATAAAAATTATATAGACATAACCAGGTGCATAAATTCACCGATCAAAATGCGAAATCGCTGGGAATTATCATAAAACAATTTTTTTTTCTATGTTCAGATTTGACCTACCTATATCCATAAATCAAAATCGATTAGCGGTTTATTAGGATATCAATTTATTAGGTACCAATGGAAAACAACGAAACAAAATAAAATTAGATAAATAATGAGTAAGTTGTGTTAAAATAATAAAGCGCATTCCATACAGATTTTCGAAGAAAATGTACGAGACGACTCTCTACGATGTGCTCATCAGTAGGTAGGCATTAGATTTCGAAAATTCAAACTTTCATCTCCTGCCGTTCGGCCTTTTCTTTAGACAAAATACTTATAATATAGTATTTTTCCAATTTATTGAATTGAACCTTTCCCCAAATGAATTAACCTTTCTTCATTGAACTAAACCTTTTTCCAATTAAATTCAACTAAACCTTTTTCCAAATCAATTGAGCCTTTTTCCAATTGAATTAAACCTTTATTTATAAGTTTGCTAAAAAACTTTCTATTAGGAAGATTTTACAAATTGAGCCAAAAAAAAAAAAAAAAAATTAATACATAAATAAATTTAAGGAACAATTCATTGGAGTAGTAGAATAACAACATTGTCCATTGGCTGCAGTCAGTAGTAGTAGGTGCGTGGTGTCTGTTATACATAGTTTGATCAATCCTGGGGAGTGAACGAGGCCAAATACGACAAAATAAAGCTTTTCTCAATGGAATTCAACATTTTCCCATTCAAATTCAACATTCTCACTACCTATCAAACTGATTGTATAAATGTTGAATTTGATCAAGAAAGTTTTGAATTTGATTTGGAAACAATTGAATTTGTACGGGAAAATGTTGAATTTGATCTGGGAAATGTTGAATTTCATTGGGAAAAGCTATATCTCTTCGAGTTTGTCCTCCGTCACTCCCCAGGGTTGCACAAACTATATAACAGACACCATGTACCTACTACGTGAAGTTTGTTGGCTTAACTGCCTACGCATTTGTAAAACTTACAAATAAAGGTTTAATTTTATTGGAAAAAGGTTGAATTATTTTGGAAAAAGGTTTTATCAAATTTGAAAAAGGTCTTATTCAATTGGGAAGTGGTTTAATTCAATTGGAAAATACTATGTAACTATAATTGTATGTTTTGAGAAGCTTCAAGCTTTCAGCATATTTGCTATAAGCTGAAATAGCTTTAGCTCATAGCTTCAAGCTTTCAGTAGACATAGCTTCGCAGCTACAGCTTGTATGTTGTATAGAGCCTTATTCAAGCAAGTTGCGCCTAAAATTGCGAAGAGATGATGCTCTTCAAATTTGCTTAGCACTACATACATACCCAGGCAGGTACTTGTAGTAGTATTTAGGAAGTCAGTAGATACTTCTGAAGAAACTAAATACTTGAAAAAGGATACCAAACAAGGTTCATAGTCTCCTTCCCGTGATTTTCAATGTTGTCGGCTACTCAGTCTGCCGTCGATTGCAAGAAAACAGAAGTCGGTCTCACGGGAAAGTCTGAGGAAGACCCCTTCAGTTTAATTACCTAGGAATCTCACGACACGCGTGACGCGAGGAGACACTACGTGTGTGAAAGCCAGGGACTGGGTGACAATCGGCCCTTCGGACACTGAAGGGCTAGAGGGTTCAGTTACGGTACGGCAAGCCGAGGACATGAAACATCGACAGTGTTCACTAGATAGAGCTCAGCAAGAAGTTAATTTTTCCATAAAATGTTCGAGATTCAGCATCGATCGAAGAAAGATGTGTCGAGCATGATGAAGGTGTTTAACTTCACTTTAACCTATAAATACCGGTTGCAGATTAATTTGACGTTTTTTAGATAGGAACTACTAGTGAATGGTACGAGTTTTCCAATATGGAAATACCAATAATATACACTTTGTTTGAATAGAGTGTGCACATGGGTCCGAAATTCGCATTTTTTACCTCAAATTCGAATTCAGCGCCCTCAGAAACCCACTAGGAGCGAGTTTTTAGGTAAAAAACCAGCCGAGTAAAGCTGAAAAATAGCAGGAAAAAAGGGAAGTTTTCCCCAGCAAAATAGTTCTTACGTCGTCATTACAGCAAAACTCCAGCTAAACAGCCGCTCGGAGCGCTGGCATCGACTTCAGAAAACTACTTCATGTGGGATTTTGGTTTTGACATGTTCAAAAATCTGCAACTCCATATCATATTTGATCATCATTCCATTAATTAGACCGACTCTAAATTTTTTATGATTATCACCTCAACTTTCCCTAGTTTTTGAAATATTTTTCGATAATGAGTCGTAAAAAAGATGAAGATGGGTTTATTCAAGCTATCCCATAGTGGACGCGGGAATAATTAACAATTGTACATGAATAACACGGATTTTGTGAAGTCCAGTCGACTGGCCAGAAGAATAAACGGTAAGTTTATCACTGTATTTGTAATGTTTTCATTCATCCTTTGAAATGTATCATAATAACTATCAGGATCAAGTTTATTTTCCCCGACATGCATCTCCCTGCTCCTCTTTTCTTGACCCTTTTCACATTTCTGTGCTAACTAAAAACGATGTACCTATTCTTGTTCTTTCTCTTTCGAATCTTGTTTCACAAAGAAAAGACTGTTTTGTTTAATTTTGATGCTGTTTACAAAAGCAAATTGGTTTCATTTTTTGCCGATTATTGAGGTTTACGATGATGTGCTAATGAAGTAACCCACTGTAAGTTCTGAGGATGCCTGTAAATCAGGTGTACCTAATATTATAGTCGTCAAAAACTAATTTTGGAACTATACCACTCGTCCTAAATTCAAAATAATCTACACTCCTACTTTACACAACGAAGAGATCTCTTCATACGGCATGATCTTAAGCAAATAAGCACCTACTCATAATGATTTGAAAATGCCTCCTGCAGGGCGTTGAACTCAGTCCTCCAGGATGTCCCAGGACTCCTAGTTTTGTTTGGTAAGAAAAATGTTGAGGGCGGCAGAGTCCTGCGAAGTGGGGGGGAAGCCGATGAAGCAGATCGCGATGCCCTCTTCCCAGACTTCCCGATTCACTTGGGCGACCCTTCAGGCCCCTCGGCTTCCTCTCCGTTTGAATCCCTGAAGTAGGTACGTAACAGAAAAACAATCACGGCATTGATAAACTCCATCGTATCCTTCCATTTTCATGTTAGACAGTTCCGCAGGTATGAATTCAGTGAAACAAATACAGCCTATTAGCATCAAGGTTCTTGATGTTCTTATGATCAGAATAGCTTGTAGGTATCAAATCAATGTAATTGAATGACTCTCTTTTAATGCTTCATTTTCGTTCAACATGTTTGAAAAATGCCACTTTTTGCTTCGGGATTGAGTGCAATTCTTTATGATTTCTAGTAAAAGGAACTGTTCTTCAGTGGGAAACACGGTGGATTTTTACCGAGTTTTCCTGGAAAATATTGATGATAAAAATGAGTTCGGCGCTGCCCTGGTTATCAAACCCGGATCTGAGGAACTGCAGCTGTGAAGTTTAAAATATGAAAGATTTCGGATTTCTTGGAGTTGTTAGTACCCCAAAAATCCGGATTTTTGGGGTACTAACAACTCCAAGAAATCCAACGCTCAAAAGCTCGAGCTAGATGCGGCGAGCAGGAGTATGAATCGTGTTTGAATGAATAACTGAAATTCCTAACAAAATAAAATTATAAGCGGAAGCAGTCTAATTGACACAGTCTGAATTTTTAAGGATGAGTCCTGATCAAGCTGCACAAATTTGCAACCAACATCATTTTTCAAGTCAACCTGCAGCAATTTAGAACCAAGACCACGCAAGAAGTGAAGAAGAGACTTTTAAAGTCAGGGACTATGACGCTAATGAGTTTAAACGCTGACTCAGTCCTGAATGCGCTGATCAATTATGCACCGAAGACGAGACCCGGGCTCAAGTTGCTATATGTATATTCAGGCGTGGTTACCTAACGAGTCTCAAAACCTTTGAATATGCAAGACCAGACAAAGACTTTTTCTAAGGACCCTTTGAATGGAATTGAATGCAACGCTTATTGCACAATTTACAACCAGGGTATTTCAGCCATCGATTCAATAATAATAATAAATTGTTAATGGTAAGAAAAATAATGTACTTAAATACTGTTTTAATTGGTAAAACGATGTAGATTTCTAGACTGACGATGGACAAGTCAGCTAGAAATGGATATTTCAAAGGAAATAGGATTTTAGATTTGGGGATTTTTACAACAATTTTTGTTAGGCATGCTATTCGCTTCATCTCCCGGAAGGAAAAAATAAAAAAAGAGATGATTTCATTGAAGATGAATACAAAGGTTAATTGAAATAATAGGTTAACAACCCACCAATTATTAGGAGGGCAATTTCCATTCGCTGCTGAGTTCAACTTCCAATATGGTGAAGGTGAGAAGTTTTTGTTTAGATCCTTCCTTTAGTCGCTTTTTTTAATACAGGGTGATCTGAAGGTGGATGCAAAAAAAGTTTTGGGTAAAACTACACCGAAAATGGAGTGAAATGCCGCCAACCGCATATTTTTATCTCATTCCGTTCTCGAGATATGATTTTTGAAAGGGGTTTTCCTGAAAACCCCTTTCAAAAATCATATCTCGAGAACGGAATGAAATAAAAATATGCGGTTGGCGGCATTTCACTCCATTTTCGATGTTGTTTTACCCAAAATTTTTTTTGCATCCACGAGCAGATCACCCTGTATAGGTAACTCGCATGTTTTTAATTCATACTGATAACGAGTTTGGGAACACATGAACGTCTTGTAGGTACATAGCGCTTTTAGCTACCAATATCGAGAGCTGAAGCTATATGGATTATAGAGCCAACCAGGAAGAAATCTAGGCGCTAAGCATTTTCAGCTCGAGTACGATTGTTACCTAACCGTGAAACATTGCAGAAGTCATCGCCAGGGTGTTACACCACTCTGCAGGTAAAAATTATGATCTGTAACTGTAACAGATCTGAGAAGTAGGCCTGACGGAATATCATAATCCTGGATAACATCGTCGCAGGTCCATTACCACCGGCAACCAAGTGAAAAAAAGTGGCTTTTTCTTGGTTGTTTGGAAGAGGAAAGAAATGAACGCAGTTTCTCCTTTTGCTTGAGGGTTGAGGAACGTGTCGAGGAAGCCTCAAGGAAACGCAGTAATCGGGTTTTAATACGGGAGATTTTCATTCACGTAGGCGAATGGTTCGGGCGCCAAGCACGATTCCTTGGTTTGATGGGTAGTTTTCACTTTCCTGTACCGAGCATTACGGGGTTTGGCGGATATGGTCACAAAAGGCTTGTGGTGTGAGGAAGAGATGGGCATATGTAGGAGGGGAATGGATCTCATATCCAATCCCGTATCGTTCAAGAACGACCATAGGATCGATAGAAAGCTGAGGAATTGTCAAAATCGCGAGGGTTTATTTATTGTTGGTGATACCATACATCTCAACAATATTATTTTAATTCAAATATCTTCGGATTGACTCAGAAACCCTTTTAGTAAGAAAACTAAGAGGCAAACAAATAAGTGTCATTCAAACTACTCATTACTGCAATATTGCTGCTTTTCGACGTCTGCCCACTCTGAGCCATGAAAAATTTTTCTTCGGAAGATTAGAAGGCTTTTCCGTAACTCGGACTGATAGGCGCTAGCGGTGAACCGAATAATCGTGACATTTCAGACCGTTTAGGTCCTGCTGACCTGCTGCAGTTGGGCGTTTCATAACGAGAGTTTAGGGAAAATACCGTGGTCGGCCGACGAAGTTGTACAACCGTCTTTTTTTTAATATTTGGTGTGGGCTGTATGACTGGAGAGTGAAATGAGAGTACAAGGGAATACCTAGTATTCAAGGACAGATAATCGACAGTCGATCTAGTTGTGCGAATGTCGCCGGAGTTTCGAAATTCGTGTTGTTTTCAAGTAAAAATCTTGTGTCCCGTGCTCAGGCTGCAATTCCTATCCGATTTGCTTGTTTCTTTTTTTTTCGACTCTGAGCTCGATCTAGTTGTGACTACGTCGCCAAACTTTAGAAAGGGCGAGTTGGGGGTTGGGTTTGGATGGGGTAAATGGAAGGAGTTACAAATACCGAATAATAGTCAGCAATTTCCACTATTTCTGGTGTTAGATAAATGCTAATATAAGTGCTAACCAACCCGTAAGATTTTTATGCGGGGCATTTGTGGTGTCACCGTGATGCCAGCAGATGGTGTCACTATGGCGCCGGGAAATGGTGCCATGCACTGGCTACGAGCTGCTACACCTGGACCAACGGAACCAGCACCTCAAGCAGCATACTCTCCTCCTGGAGTAGGTATCTTATCCTCAACAGAATTGCTCTAATGACTGCCAGGCTTACGTGTCAAAGAGATTTTGACGTTTCTATGATTGATGATGGATTTTGAAATGCTGATTAGTTTTACACTTAAGGCAACGTCGTGGTTTTCATTCGTTGAGGATTTCTATACTGAAAATAATCGTTCGACAGCGAATAACGAGATAACAACGTGTAGAGACTATGAGAGGATGGGAGAATCGATTCAAAATCTGATAATAGACCGCAAATACTTCCTTCCTCCGTCGCCCTTCTCTATAAAACTCCTTTCATACACATACAGTGAGATACATCTTGGTATCTCACGAATCAAACTGGCTATCGGAACTCCTTGTTTTCCATATATCAGATCTCTGCATCAGAAACGAGTGCTTGAAACCGTTTGAAGAACTCGGACTACACACCCATCATTCTAACACACCACATCCTGTAACAATACCCATCATCCCACCTGGCCTTCAACCGTTACAGTTCCTGCCATTAGGTGCACGCCTAAATGAGCGCAATTGGCGAATTGAATTTGTTTTTTTCGTTACTAAGAGCTATTTCGAAACAACGCCATTAGTAACAAGGAGTTTCCTAAGCGAGGCTGATCTAGTCAATTAACGCGCGTAAAAGAGGAAAACGAGAAAAGAGGGTGAGATTGTGAGATCAAAACTGAAACTACGTGAAGAAATACAGAAAGTCCTTGGTAAACTATTGATACTGTCTGCAATCGAATCGAATCTGATTACATGGAACGTGTTTCTGTACTAAAAATTATCCCCGAGGGCTTAAAATGAAACCGAATCGTCAACCTTGAAAGATTAGTTTTCTCATGTGGTTTCATATTTCACACGAAATGAACGATGATTCGGCACGTGTTTCTTACCCATGAGATTTGAGGGCAATGAATTGTGGGGATAATGAGTATAGCAGTTCCCAACTACCTATCTAAAATCCAGAGAAATTAGAGAATACCTACCAGGGCGAGTGAGACCTGTAAGCCTGAGTAGAATACTTCAGAAGAATTATCACACTCCATGGATCGGTTGAAGGCAGAAAAGGTAAACAGTAGGTACACTTCAAGTCTCCAAGTGAAATTCTTACCTACTGTACAGTAGAAGACAACGTTTTGGTAGGTTTTGGTAAAGTTCCATTCATGCAGCATGAGTTGATGAGCGAATTTTCAAAGAAACGTTTCAACCGATATGGTTGGTGATTTTTATAGGAAATTCCACGCTGATTCCGAATATACCATCCTATGTTTAAGATAGTAATTTACACCAAAAACCTTAAAAACGTTTTTATTTTTTTGCATTACTAAAATTTGAAAGCCATTGCAATATCTTAATTTTCTTCGAAAATTCGCTAAAATAAGATGAAAATCATAGGATTAGTCGAATTAGTAGGTATCTAATGAATTCGGTCTGAAATACGCAGACGCATTATCGTCGGAAAAACCAAGTCTCAGATCCGTGAGTCGTAAGCAAGAAAAGTATTTCTTTTGTTATTTTCGCAAAATAGACAATCAAGGGAAGAGCCATTTCCAGCTCAATACAGACCGCACCAATCAAAATTGTCCAGAGAATAATATTCCTGAATAATTTTTATTCTTTTCGCAATATTGCACTTGGACACCGTTGTACTATCAACCCACAGAGGATTGTGTATCTTCAGGTCACACCTGGTGGATTATTTCGTAATATTCCACGGTGAGAGCATGAGATATAAAAAGAACCATTATAGATGCGCTTTCTTCCAGTTCTTGTGTCCTTACGTGGAGCCTTGCTAAACACGTCTTCCCCGCAACGTTCCCATTCATACCTCAAGGACTGGACAATAAATTCTTCTTCAAGCCATTTCACTTTCATTCCCGTCACTAAAGACCGAATGGAAACCAGAGTTTCAGTATCGACAAATCGGGTTAAAAAAATTGGATGAAAGGTGAAAAGATCTATAGATTTTGTTGAATAGGTAGGTACAGAAAAATAATGAGGGAGGCAATTTTCAAGATTCTGATCAATTCATAAACACAGTTTATAAAATATTATAGATGGTATAATTTAATAAAAAATAATATTTTGTGAAAATAATAGGTACCTACCTATAATGAGAAATTATATTTTCATAGAAATTCCTTGATTTGCAGGAAGCATCAGAAGAATGTAACTGAGTGATCACCAAGCACATTTAGATTTTTTCTGGGGAATGAAAGTGGAGCAGTAGCGGCACAATGGCGTGAAACGGAAAAGCTTTCAAGATAATTGTTTCATCAATCAAGGTAAAACCTATAAATCCGAGCTCTATACATCACATATTTATAAGAAAGACTTCTAGTGATCACTATATATCTGATATATTTTGGTGATGCTACTTTGAGACCATTGGTACGAAAAATCCAGAGACCACGTTTTTTTCAAGTTTCTGCACATTTTTTAGATAGGTAGGTACATTGTTTCTTTTTTCGGATTATTACATATAATTTTCGATTTTTTTCTCGTTTTTTCGTTCATGAGTTGTATTCATTCATACAAATACATATAGGGAAAGTACTAGGTAAATTTAGAACTACATTTTTGTTGAATTATGTAATCCGTTGAAATTATAGGTAGGTACATAAATATATTATTAGTTGAGTTGAGAGTAGGAATGTACTTTGTATTGTAATTTTCAGTAGTTCCTATGAGTTTCTCTTCACATGAGTTTTTTTATTTATTATTTTATGCAAAATTCAGTTTAAGACTCCCCTCCCGCAACTCCCATCTCCTCCCAACCCTGTGGTTTTAAAGCGGAAGGGTAATTTCCCAAATTGAAACAGTTATGTTTTTTCTTCTTTGAAATAAAGTTATCTATCAGTCTATGACATTATAGGTACCTACTACCTGCCTTGGCTGTTGCTTGATAGAAGTGGTATCCCGCAGCTTTCAACCCTTCATCGGTAACTCCAGTATCCATCTAGGCCAGATACGAAACGGGATTTGAGAAATGGGGTCTGCGCATGATTTTTTTTTACAATTTTTATTGAAAGGGAATCGATTCAAAATGGCCAAAGTGGGGTTATTTCATAAATATGTGGTCTCCCTATTTTTTTATCGACGAAGAGAAATGTGAACGTTTGAAGAAATGCGCGCGGAAATGGAGCGCGCTGATTGGTCGAAGCGCATCCATGCGGAGAATGTCGGAACGACACGAACGGGTTTTGAAGGGGACAGCAGGTCTGTGACGTACGTACCTCTGGAGCTACCTACGTCACACCACCCCGCGAAATTCAAAACATTCCATTTTAACATGACGATTTCTGTTCCCACATGGAGTTTTTTGTCCTGATAAATAGTGTTTACAAGTCATGGCAACTCAAATAACATAATTAAAGGGTTTTTTCCAATTTTTATTTCTCATGCGCAGACCCCATTAGAGTCGATGACAACGCGATCGGATCAGATCATTGGCGACGATGATTTGTGGAGTGAATTGGTCATTATTCCCAACGTTCGGAATGAGATCGAAAGTATCGGAAGTGCCTTTCGACTTCTTGAAAGACTTGGAGTGAAACGAAAGTCGGTGGAATGGACAGGTGGCCCACTTTTGGGGACGGGGATTATCAATCGTTCAGAGGGAGGTGCCCGATTATGGGGAGTTGCTCTATTTCGGTGTCGTCGTAACAGGAGTCGGAAGTTGATTTATTGGAGTAGGCCAGAGGTGACTTCATATGAACTAAAATTCCTCAGTAGTGTTTCAACATGCACACCTGACTATACTTGAATCGAACAGTTATTGACCCAACTTTTTGGGCTAGCCACCACAAAATTGATAATCACACGGAACGGGCTACATCAATATACTCATGTTCGACTGTTTATTGGGAACTCTGAAAAGAGGCACTGAGGCATTGAGGGTTTGTGTTTGAAATACAAATAATCAGCAAGTTTGGTCATAGATCAGTTACTGATACTTTAGTACTGGATGAGTCGTTTTCATGGTTCCATCTTTCTCAATAATCTTTTTTATTTGTCCATATTTTATACATTTTTTTGATGTTTCATACACGTGCATTGTACATGAATACCTCGATGTTGTATTGAGTGAGCATAACTACGGATATATATACTATGTGCTCAACTCCCTTTGAGCAGTGCCAAGCCCATTGTTGGCCACAATGAGAAACATTGATTTCTACCTAGCCTTCACTTTTCGAGTTAATAAACGCTTGCATACGAGTCTGCAACACATTGAGACATTTTCATGCGCATCCAATGGGGGCAAATGTACTGGGATTATCGGATTTATGTCATGCGCATATCTCAGCTTTTCGAAGGGCGACAACCGAGTGAGAGGAATGTATTCTATAGTTCTATAAATCGAGAGGTTTCCAACGAATGGTGAACGGTTTTTGTCCGATGACAAATGACGAAGTACTATTACCCTAGCAACGACTCGGTTGTAGGCGGAAATCGTCAGAAACTCATTTGGGAAAATTTTCGTAACGGTTTTTGAGTTATACGCCATATGAAATACATGAAAATGTCAAAATTAAAAATTAATAAATAACGTCGTTTGAGTCGATTGATTACAAAAAAAAATTAGAAATCGTTGCGTGATGAACCGTTTGCAGCAGCCTTGAGTCGTTCCATTCTCCCATTAAAAGCCATAAAAACCATTCAAACCAAGTGAGCCATTAAAACAAGTGATCTAGCGAAACTCTCTTCAAACAACGTCGTAAACTGTAACGAGGGCATAAGTACACAGAGTCTATCTACCTTTCAGTCTGTGAGTCACTGGGAAGTTGGCAATTTATAAATGGACGTAGTGAAAGGATAGCATGCAGGTTCCATGTTATTGCACAGACTCTCGTCCTTCCACTAGTATAAAAACGATCAGTGAAGAATACCTTCAGCAACGTTCTTATGACAACTACCTACTATTACAATTATTTTTATTGTACCATGGTATGGCAACGCAAACTATGATGAACTAGTATTTAATAAATGGATCATCATTCAACATAGTACTGGTATTTTATACTCAGGTACCGATTAGAAAAATGAAGATATCATTTGAATACATTTTTGACAGTTGTCATCAATCCATCGATGCCCTCATTATCTCCGATATGAAACGAATACCAACCTGAAATTCACGTTCTCCATGCAAATGAGTATGAAAGAAACCGAAAACGAGGAGGAGACTGACTACCTGAAGGAAATAGATGACCAAACGAAAGAATAGGAAACAAACTGATCTTTACCTTGCTAGTGGCTTCGAGTTTTTTCCTGCATAGGTCCGTGTTCAATATCCTGGAAAAATAAGCTTAGTTAGATGAATCTCGAACACATAATGATAAGGAAATAAACTGCCCTAGCAAACCAGAAGAAAATTTAAGCTCTGGAACTATTACCTATAATTATTGGTCAATGGAATTTAGGTTTATTATTTTCAATAATGAACCTTTGGAATCGAGCATGATTTTTTTAACCCCCCCTACAGCTGTGATGTTTCAAGTTTCGAGGTACCTAAGTAAAATCAGAAAATATAATTAAATCGAAATTTGGTATATCATCTCCATTTGGGGTCTAGTTGTGCCCCGAAGCTTGGCGTTACTGTAAGTCTTTTCTAAGGGGTAGAAGATGGGGGTTGAAATTTTCAAAACGCCCTAGCTCGAAAACTTCAGATAGGAAGGTATATTTTTTTTCAATACATTTCAAATAGAACACAATTTTTAGCGTCAAATGAGACCTCGTGGAGACTTTCAGGACCAACCGTTCGCTCCCTGTAAGGCCTTAAGGGTTGAACGAAAAAAAAAACAGAAACACTAGTGTGAATCGCAAATCCTCCGAGTAGGCAAGAAACCCTTAAAATTCGACTCATTTTTGAGTGAAACGATGGAATTATTTAAGGGATCCTGCGTGTTTGAGTCAATCTTCTGATTGATCCTACAGAACGAGGAGAAGAAGGAGAAGAGTGATTTTTTTTCTTGTAATAGATAAGCGAACGTTCATGTCTCAGTATTTCTATGAAGAATAATGAGACAGAATGCTCACTATGCTCAGCAAACAATTATCCTTAGAGTTTACAAGCAATGAATCTTCTCTAAAAAAAAAAAAAAACAATCACCAGGATTTGATTGATGCCTCATAAAAGGCTTGTTCTGAACGAGAGTTGTGAGACTCGAAACTTGCCACATCTTTGATTGAGGCGGGTCAGGGTCGGCTCTCCAGCAGATCGAAGATGATACATAATCGTTTACCATAGCAGAGAGAAATCAATCAGAAGATCGCGTTTGGGAAACGGGAACCCACCAATTTCTCCTTGTTCGGGAATATCAAGATGGGGTCCAAATATCCCTACCAAGGTGATGTTTTGAGGACGCTCCAAGTTATGATACTCGATTCGTATTACGAATGGCCATGCCATAATATTTATGAAAAATTCTATTTGGACAAAATAACAACTTAATTCACAGATTTTGAAGAAGAATCGACCCAAAACTGCCTGATGTTTTTCAGCTTAGTGACGGAATTTGATGAATGCCTTCTTTGAATTATTGAAGATCTTGTTCCAATCTAGGTGATATTTTCAATAATAAACCTTTGGAATCAAGCATGAAAAAAATATTTTTAGCCCCTCAAAATGTCATGTTTTACGTTTCAAGATACGTGAACGTAGAATCCAAAAATCTAATTAAAAACAACCCGTACGTCCGCGGTACGCGGCACTTTCCTTAGTTACCATGGACCAAAATTAATGAAACTTGGTATACCGTGTCTAGTTGTGCCCCGAAGCTTGGCGTTACTGTTAGTCTTCCCTAAGGGGTAGAAAATGGGGGTTGCCGTTTTCATAACGCCCTAGCTCGAAAACTTCATATAGGAAGGTATATTTTTTCGGATCTTTGTAGATGGGCGATCTATACAGAAAATAATAAACCATTGTGTGATAATTGGTATCGTTTTTTATCATGAAATCTTGCAGATGTAGGTATAATATTGTCATTTCAGCTCTACTTCCCAGATCAAAATAATGTACACCTTCGCGTCATCAAATAATATTTGAAAATGAAATCAAACGGATGCTTGTAATTGATGGGCTATCATAAGGTCGTAGGAGGAGGAAATAAACAACCCAACCGCAAGTAAACTCTGTCAGCTATGAAACCACACGTTTGTTTCTAAATCGTTTCGAAACATTGACAAGGTCGCGCTGGAGGGGCCCATTGTGAGTCCCGGATGCAACTCAGATGGTATCAATGAAAGAAACACAGTTGATTTTGGTTTTCAGAATCTGAAGACATGAACGTGAAAGCAATAGTAGTAGTAGGTAATGCATAGTGTCAGTAGCATCAAAATGTCAACAATAGTATCTGAAGAAAGTTTGAGTCAAAGGCCAGCATTTTTCTTAAGCATTCGAAGGAACGATTTGTTGAGTAAAAACCAAAACAAAACGGGTAAGCTCAAGGTTTTTTTGGGGAATATCGCATTAGATATAACCGTTTAAGGTAACATTTTGTTGTACCTATAATAAAGAATCAGGGTCTTCATATTAGCGTAGTTCGTTATAAAAGTCAAAAATTAGTTCGTATATTCACAAGATTTCCTAAAGACGGTCAGCTGTAGTATGCAGCGTTGTATAACGTGAGCTCTCCAAGTTGCATATAGAGGTGCGGCGTCCGAACCGACAGATTTTACAGCTGAAACGATAAAGGTTACCTCGTAATGATGGTTAAGTAGTAAGGGAGATAGAAGGCGTAAAACACGATTCCCCTCAGTATTAGCTAAAACGCTGACGGCAGTGAAAAAATATTGGAGATGCAAAGCTTGACCTGTGATCACGTAATTCTCGAATTTACAACTTCAAGATTCCAGGTTCCAGAATCCTTCTCTTCTGAATTCAAACTGGAAAGTAATTAATTTATTGGATAAGTATATCAATTTGATATCATCAGTAGACATCAACACACTGAGCACGCTACATTCCTTACTAGCATTAACATTCTTAATAAAGTGTTCGTAAGTGTCTCTAGTAGGTATCAATTTTAATTCTCGTATGTATCTAATAATATAAGTAATCAATGGAGTTTTCAAAAGAAATTGAATAACACTAAGAGAGCTATGGAAAACCGAAATGACAGGTACCTACCTACTGGTTATTTGGGCATGGAATACTCAAATTACAAGTCTAATTAAAATGTTTTCCAACAAATTATACTTTTACCTTCAAATTAATCTTAATAAGAAATAAGACTTTCTTAATCTCAAATTAAACTGTTTAATTTCCAATTTAAACTACATTTATTACCTTCATTATACTAACAATAGTAAATTGAAATTAAAAAAGTTCAATTTGACATTAAAAAATTATAATTTGTAGGAAAGAAAGTTTAATTTGAAATGTAAAAAGTCTAGTTTATCAGAAAATATTTAATTAGACGGAAAAAGGTATAACTTGCAACTCACGAAGAGCTGTGAGTGTCCGTAATCATGCACAATGGGGAATTGTAATGTGGGTCGTTATTTAGCATTTTTGACTCCAAATTCGGATTTAATACCCTTGAAAACCCTTGAGTTCTAATTTTCAGATCAAAATGTTCACTAGGTTGGCTGTGAAACGGATAAGAAGATGACACGTGTCATCTGTTCTCATCGATTTTCGTGAACCAAATTATTTGATGGGCCACTTCTTTATCTAAAATAGTTCATTAGCACCACCAACACGAAAAAACCTAGAAAATTCACGATTTTGACCATTGGAACCGCCCAAAATCCCTTTTTGTATCAGAGAAAAGTTGAAGACCTGAGAGTTCTGTGTTGAATTAGACCAACGTCAGCTCACCAACATAGTAACCATGATTTTTGGTGATTTCTCGAAGTTTCCGTTTGCTCGAATTTTTCCGTGTTCACGACCAAAAAGTCAAGAAAATTGACAACTTTGAAAAATCGCCACAAAATCATGGTTACTATGTTGGTGAGCTGGCGTTGGTCTCATTCGACACAGAACTCTCAGGTCTTTAACTTTTCTCTTATACAAAAATGATTTTGGGCGGTTCCAATGGTCAACAACGTGAATTTTATAAGTTGTTCCATGTTAGTGGTGGTGCTAATTAGTTATTTTAGGTGTAGGAACGTGGGGTATATTCGCAATCGCGAAAATTTCCTATTAAAGTGCCCCATTAAATAATTTAGTTTACGAAAATCGTATTTTCGGCCACTGTGCGAGGGGTGGGTGACGTCATCTGTATCTTTTTTCAACGGTACTCGTTGTCGCTCACCTCCAATCATCGGATACCCCACATATAGCACCTTTTTGTAAAGCTGTCACTGAAATCTTTCAGTTAAACGAATAAAATGGAGTATCCGGGATTGCTTATTACACAGACACAACATATATACAATAACATGGGGTTTCTGGGTCATCTATTTCCTGAGCTGGATCCGACAGGCAGGAAAACCACGCGATATTACCCTTCCGGACTTATGACCGGACTTTTCTTGATTTACCTTGACTGTAACATGTACGTAAATATGGTTTCAGATTGTATAGAACTCTCACCCTGTACTGGCTGTTCCGATTTTGTTTCCAGCCCGATAGCATAACGTTCCCTCCAACCTTCTGGTCAAGTAAAAGTAAGGAAAGTAACAACTTTATGTCACGGTATTATGTGCATCATCATCTATCATCAATGGAGATGCTCTCATGATCCCAAGCAACTCTGTTCCTCTCAAGAGTCACGTACTGTGGATCGCCCAATGTCACGCCTTCCTCCATTTCGTGGATGTTCACCGGCAGAACATCGGTGATAGCGGGAGACAAGCTGCAAGAACAACACAAGCCATTATGTGGACGATTTCCCAAGATTAGACTCCTGTCGTACACTGTTGTTGTCTTTTTCTTGGTATCGTT
The DNA here is from genome assembly GCA_030264115.1 of Lygus lineolaris. Taxonomy (NCBI): domain Eukaryota; kingdom Metazoa; phylum Arthropoda; class Insecta; order Hemiptera; family Miridae; genus Lygus; species Lygus lineolaris. The sequence goes on from JAEMON010000013.1 coordinate 14,268,576, forward strand.
ATAGTTTTTTTTTCTTAGCCTTCTTCGTCCTCTTCTCTTTCTCCCCACAATCCTGACGCGGTTAACTCTTGTCGGCGGAGCTTCATTCCTTCTCAATGTGGGCCAAACAAAAAGACAAAACCCTCCAGGATGGTCGTGGGGGCGTCCGGCCTCCCTGCCGGCCGTTCCAGAAATGTGGGTCATCGAGGTGACAAAAGCCGAGGAGTTCTTGCAGGAAATGGCCACTTCTCTTCAATTACTGAGTTTGGTCAACGATGAACGATGTTTCGAATTCAAAGACATCACTTCTTGTGATTCAAAGCTCTGCTTACTCATGTAATAGTTTTGAACAATGAAACAATCAAGTTTGAATAGGACCAAACACGTCTACTCTCAACAGTAGTTAGTAAAAAACATGAAGTACCTACTTGAAATTGATACGGTTTCCAAGTTGCGGAACATGAATGATTATATTAAGCTGTTCGCAATAAATGTCTGTGTCGGAAGTGTTATAGAGAATAAAGAAAAAAGACGGCGATTACAATGGCTTCAAAATTTCAGTTATGCAATTTCAAATTGTTCTCCATGGAAATTCGTTTCAGGCCATTCCTGAAGTTTAAGGGCAGGATTTATGGACGTTCCTCGAGTCTCAAGGAGACCTTGGGATGGTTTTCAAGGAATCGTTAAGCCGAATCTGTATTCCAAATTTCGAGGAGACCATCTCAAGGTCTCCTTAAAACTCGAGGACCGTCTATAAATCCCGCCCTAAAACTTTTAGTTTTGGTTCGTATACCTGTAATGTAGGTATGTATTTGTCTCTCCAGACTACATCTGACTCTAGAATCGATCTTGGATAGCCAAAAAAATTTCGATATTAACAAAAGAAAGGATGAGTTCCTTGGCATGGTCTAATTTTGCAAATTAAGGTTGAAAACGCCTGTTTTCCAGGTTTTTGGTTAATTTTCAATGATAAACCTTTGGAATCGAGCACACAAAAAAAGTTTTAACCCTCCCTAATGGATTTCTCGTTGCATTCGCTGGAACCATCATGGTTACCCTAGGCCTAGAGAACTGAATAGCAGGAAGAATGCCGCAAACCGCATCTAAATTGGCCGAAAATTGGCTGAGAAAAATGGGAATAACGAATTACTTCAGTTGCTTGGCCCCTTAACTATAGGAACTTAATTATAATGGTAGGTATATATATTCAGAAACAGCACAAAATGCCCTGTAAGGATGATAAAATTGAAGTACAAAAATCGAAAATTCGCTCATTATCTCATGCATCATGACTGGAACTTTTTTCGCATTGTGAGAAAAACGCTTTTCTCGTGTATTCGTACTTGGATAAAATTAAATTAAATTACACTCCAGTTAAGGGAGGAGGGGTGTAGTAGTGGAGGAGGAGGAGGGGGGGGG
>JAEMON010000013.1:14284078-14298024 GCA_030264115.1 Lygus lineolaris
TCGGAAGCAAAAATAACAAGATGCATAGGGAGAGAGCAACAGAATCTAGAAACTTGGTCCAATTGTGTATAAAGCACAGTTAATAGTATCAACCAAAAGTTAGGTGGAGCTACTATTGGACTAAAATAGTATCTTTGAGTGCATCTTTGGATGTGCGACGAATAAACTCTAACTGTGTGCACCTGTTTTTCAAACAATGGCAGTGGCGGCTTTGGTAGGTGACTGGAGAGTAGGCGATGAGCTACCAAAGGATAATTAGAGTTTCCAACAGGAAGTAGGTACAGGATGGAAATAGATATAACAACCAAACAAGAAAGCTTCGTGTAGATACGCTTACCACACTAGGTAGTTAATCATTCGAGATAATATGATTTGTGAGGATAAATTCTTGTTTTCACATTTTGGTTTATTATTTTGATTATTTAGGTATTATATTGCCTCCTCTCTACCGAAGTTACCCTTATGAACGCGCAAGAAGTCGGGGTGAAATTATGGTCCAATTTTTGACGAAATTATGAGGAATTGTGCGGGTTATGCCCTGGACAGTCCCCTATTAATTACATCGCCATCTGACCACTAGTACCGTGCGCACATGCCTAATCGAAAGACTTTGCTCAAATTCGGGGGATAGTTAGCAGTGGAAAAAATCGGATCTGTAATAGCTACTGAAGATTTGCAACTTGAAATTTGTTTGGATATGCATGACTCAGGAACTATTCTACCAATTTCGGTATACTTTTCCCTAACTGCGACTATATATACGTCCAGGTTGCAAAAGTGAGGAAGCTCTACCGCCCATCTAACTTGGCATACGTTTTTCAATGGTGATGAACGGTTTCGATTTTCACATCGTATCTACTCACTATAGTTTCTAGTGAAATTTCCTATAAGAATCACCCAAAAAATCGGTTAAAATTATTCTTTGAAAATTCGCTCACCAACTCATGCTGCATGAATGGAACTTTTTTAGTGATTTTTGAAACTAAATTTTCAAAATTTGACCTCTTGGAGTACTCCAAAAATTCTGGCCAACGAAGTCATCCTTACTTTTGATATGATTGACATTTTAACATTTTTTGGATTTTTTATCTCGATCCCACGGGCAGATATCGTCTGGAATTACACATATATAAACATATAAACATATATATAAATATATATATACATATAAAAAAGTGTTAATTTTCAGAAATCGTTTTAGAATGGTCTGAAACGGATTTCCATGAAGACAATTTTCAAAAATTCGCTCAAAAATTTTGAAGCCATAGCAATAGCTTCATTTTCTTCGAGAATTCGCTAAAATCAAGGCTTTATGAGTCCCTACCCCTGCCTAACCTGACAAGCCGCCCTTGAACAATAGAAAGGTTCATAACGATGAATACTGAATTTTACCCCCGAGAACTGGTTCAAAACGTCACAACTCCAGGTTGGGTTCTCGGTTTTTATCGGAATGGTATCTGTCGAGAATTATTGTCATCAGAGTGTTGTCACGACGGTGTTTTTCCACGATCGGAAGGGGGGAGTGAGTTTCACAAAACGGACGGATTGCAAAAGGGCGCCGACCCAAGCGTGATCACCTTCGAGGTAGTTCGGGGATTTACTGATTTAGGTACGTCCAGGGAAGAAGTTCTCGGGACCTAATAGGTCACAATCGATGCAATTTGTTACACAGCTTAAACCGGTGTTCCCTTTCTTTAAAAAACATGGTTTTTGCCAACCCTGCGATATCACAGATCATGGCCGGCTTCAGAGCTCAGTTTGTTTCCATTTATTGACTCCGATTATACCAAGGTAGCTTGAAATTCAGTGCTCATTTTTGGTTTATTCTTTTCATTATTTTCATATTTTAATTAATTTTAATTATTTTTGTATTCATTAATTTCAATTTTAACTATTTTTAATCATTTAATATTTTAATTTTCTTTATTTTTATTATATTCATTGTGCAGATTGTGCCCTAGATGGGCCCTTATGAATTTCGTATTAACTAGGTAAATAGTATGCCACTACACCAATATTTTTCACGGACTAACGAACCGATTCTGCTCAAATTTGGTAGATCCTTGCTATCTCAATTTCAATGATCTTTATCATTATGTTATGGATGCGAGGAAGCTATGTGCCACACCCACTTGGCGGACTTGATTATTAATTCTCATTGTTTTTTCACCCGTTCAAAAATACTAGAGCACGCAGGTTTGTACGGTAGGTGTAGAAAAGTGAAACTTTTGGTCTTAACGATTTGTCATTTTGTCCTTATGATTTTTTTAAATGAAAATAAATCATAAAAACAGCGGTGCATAGTCTGCTTCAGCCTATCAGTGGAAAGGGATCCGCAAGCATTGTCCATGCACGCACAGCCAAAGTCCACACTTCCCAGTAGCTTGTTTTCAACATGTTTCCCATTCTGCAGTAACCAGGTTTGTACTCGTAGTACAACTGCAGTGTCAACTCAGCCATTGTTTCCCGAAGTAAACCAACCTTGTTGGACAATGCAAAAGCCAGCAGAGCTCCCGGATGCAGAGGAGGTCCGTTAATTGCTGACCTTTTTTCAACAACTAGTTTTCTTATAATTTCATTTTCGAAAGTGGTAAACCAGGGAGCTCCAGGGAATTATTACAATATCTGGTCGATGACAAAATTCAATTAATGTTTTTGTGCTAAAAAGGCTAAATGTGATCGTACCTAACTTAAAGAAAAAAGCGCAACATGATATATAATGTTATTATGTAACCTGAAAACTCATTTACTCAATTTATATTCACTGGAAAGAATAGAGAATTTTTGGATATTCATGACTTAATTAATTAACGAACGTACACCCACTCAGGTTCCAGAAAATACCTACACTGCTTACATTCCTAAATTCTTTCCCACACCTACCAAAACTGGATTTTGGATTTTCCATGCGAACCTATTTCTGAACATTAACTCTCGCGAGAGCATAATATTGAACCTATATTATTGGTAGGTACCTATTATCTGGATAAAGTTAGAGTTAGGGTTTTCGTCCGATTCACCGATCAGAGGTCACAGACGTACTATACTGATAAGCGAACTTTGTTTGAAACATGGAAGTTTGAATTTAAGAAATTAGAGACTATTTTTTTCCCCCATCAATAGCAACCAATCCACTAAAATACCTCGATACTAATATTCCTGAATGATTCAATAAAACAAGGCTAAAAATCAATTGGCGAAATTCACTTACCAATACCTAGTATGAATATGGAAAAGTATTGGGGAGTAAATTATGAAGAAAAAAAATCAAATTAACAAAAATATTTATTAACATTATTTTAATACTGAAAGTTAGTAAATAAAATTTGAAAACATAATGTGTTACAATTCAACACCATGTAGGCACATATGGATGAACACTAACGTCAATGAAAAATAACAGAGGATAAATGCAAAATATCAACATACTCGCAACTCAGAAGAAACTAATGTTCAATGAGCAGCTCGACAAAGTTTAAAACGGTTTCTCAATGGGTAGCTTATGATGTTTCGTCATGTATGGTTTTCTACTTTATATGTATAAATTTTGTTAATAATTCATTTCTCTGCATTATGAAAGAGAGGGGAATTTATTATATTATACACATGATGGCGTATAAAATCACAATAGAATACAAAATTTGAGAGAAATAAACCCTGAAATAGTTTACTAAGAAACGTTGACCAGTTTAATCGGCTAGATCAGAGAATTCGTGGATATTGTTATCAATATCTTCAAAGGTCCGAAGTTTTCTAACGTTCCAGTTCTACAATTTATTTGATGCTTCAAGATCACAATTCCGTTTCCAAATTAGTTAATTCGCCTGATTTTTTCGCCATTTTCCTTTTATAGGTGAACCAGGCTTTGATCTGAACTCTGGTGAGACCGGTAGCAGAAACCAGAGAAGCCATGTCTTGTTGAGTTGGGTACGGTGAATGGCGATGGTCGTTGAACCATGATTTGAGTATAGCTGAAGTTTCATTCGGATACTTGATTCCACGACCTGGTGGTCTTGGCACACTATCATTCCAGCTTGGTGGTTTCCGGTTCCTCATACCCCTCCCTTCAGTTGAAGGTTCCCAGGACTTCAGCTCCCGGACGAACTTCTTTTCAGCAGAGTCGTACGGGGTCTTGATAGCTGGACATCCACCAACCAGAGGAGTCGAAAAGGGTCTAAGAAGGTGCAGGTTGTTCTTCGTGTTCCTGGAGTCATCCCAAACAGGACTAGGACGCTCCACCCTGGTCGCTCTCTTGAGCGTGGAAATCAGAGCCTCACACTCCCTGCTGAAAGATTCAACATCAGAATCAGTAACAGTAGTCCCCAAAGCTGATTCCGTCACAGATTCCAACTCAAAACTCTGACCCTCAGCAAATTCTGATGTGAAATCGACGTCATTAACAATGAAAGTTTCACCCACACGTTCTTTCCGATCTCCAGCAATCTTCACACCACCACTACCAGTATCGGAATTCCCACCATCCAGAGTTGTATCCATTTGATAATGTGAAGCGTAAGTGGCATTCCCGGTGTTTTCAGCTTGAGACTGCGAAGTGTTGGGTTTGCCAACTATGATAGTTTTGTTTGAAAAATCGCTCGATACATTTTCATTGGTCTGCTCAGTGGAGTGAAGTTTGTTTTTTGGTTTTGATTCACTAGTTGACGCATTAATGGAACAAGAAGCACTCGCTGAACGAGTACGTTTAGCCACAGAATCCATTACTGGAACAACTTCAGATATTTTTCCAACACCAGGAAAGGACGGTTTTTTAGCTTCTCCTCCCACTTCTTCACATCCCGCTCCCATGGTGCAGTCCGCGGTGGAGTTTCCGTTGCTGGTCGTTGAAAGGTTCGCGATGTCGGGAGTTAGATTGTCAGTCGTATACATCAGGGACTGAGAAGCACCTAATGCTAATGATGAAAAACTAGTGGTGTACTTGGTCGAATCAATACTATTCTCTGAATCCCTGGTCGGTACAGTATCTGAATAGTGCGTGAAGGAACTCATATCCGAAAAATCATTGTTACCCATGATTCCCGATGTTTGGGTGAACTCATCACATTTGCTGACTTTTGCAATGGTGCCATGATTAGCAGCTAAACTATTGCAGCTTGCTCTTTCAATATTTTTGGGCGTATTCATAATTGGATGACGCTGATAATGAGTAAGTGGTTTGGGTTCAGGCCTGGCCAATTCTTGGTCGCCGTCAACAGTAAGTTGGCCAATCTTTGGTTTTTGGTAATCAACGAACCCCTGGGGTCGGACGGGAACTGGTTTCGCAGGCAAATAGGATTTTTTCAATTCGTTCTCCCACACAACGTATTCAACAGACCTGAACGCCGTACAAGTGCCATTGCCTCCAACTTTGGGACTTTGGTAAATTTGCGTGGCAGCTCTGTACTCAACAACAGAATCCGTCGAGGCAGCTGCAACTCCAGGTTTTATTGACTTGGACAAATCCACTGGACCTTTAATGGTAAAGCCAGACTGTCTTTTCACATTATTGCTCATGAAATCTGGAATAATATTGGAATACTTACGGATCCAATCGGTATCCAATTTCTGTCTTTTAGCTCTTCCACCTTGATCCACGATTTCGTCAAACCAATCATCGTCGTCTTCCGAACTGCTATCAGGATAGGAAAACGGATCTTCACGGCCAAAAATGTTTTCAGGGCAGAGATTGCGTTTAATATTTGTAACGCAATTTTTACAAAACGTGTCAATCAAGTGGTCTATCTGTTCCAAAATGAGTAGATGAGATCGCAGTTCGCTGATGCAGGATACCACCAATGAATCGACTTCCTTGTTCGGGCGGTGAGAAGGATTGGACTTCAGAATGTAATCGGTGAAAATTTGAGCATCATATTTGAAAGTTTCGGCGACGGGTTTTAGACGATTGAGAGCCCCATTGGTGGCGCTGTGACAGTTTTCATAGGTGCGAGCCAGAAGGGGAAATACAGGGTGCCAGTAGATAGATGCTTTGCTGAAGAAATCTTCACTATAACAAACCGATTCGGATTGCTTGGAGTAACGAACCAATTCTGATTGCATGGCGTGAATGAGTAATTTTTCTTGCACTTCAAAGAACACTAAGGGTATCACACAACAAGGGAGTCGCGGTGTTGATGGTGCGGATCCGCCAGTTCAACTGACCACAGGCCAGGTTTCAGCTCTCAACTTCAATGAATCACATCCTTTGAGAGGGTCATGAAGAATTTGATCTGATACCGATACAAAGGAGAGATAAAAATCACAAAGCTAAGCGAGCAGCACAAAGCGATAATGTCGACAAAGATAGCGCGGGGTCAAGCTGCTTAGAGATAAGACGAGTGATTGCAATACCCAGACGGAATGTACGAGTATGAAGTCCAATGTCAAGTTCATTGAAATACGTCCACCGCGAGCTGGTTGTGGCCCCTCATTCTCATGACATGACTAATAAGTTATCGAATTTCATAATTTTAGTATCGCTTTTATAATCGATGCCTCGTCCCCAACCTCCCTTCATCGGAGCCGAACTAAAATGTCAAGACAAAGATGCCTGTAGAATAAAACGTAAGATATAAGTACGTAAGAAGAATCAGCTACATACCTAATCTACTTTTGAACAAAAAATACGGGACACCTACTCCTATACTCATTCATAAGCCATTCATTTTTGATATTACGGCATAGTTGTATTTATTTTATACCGTTCCTCAGGTCATAAACGGACTGGAGTGAGACATAATTTGAAAATTATGCAGCAAAAAGGGAGTGAGATTTTTGTCTAGTGGAGTGAGGCAATCTAGGAGAAAACACGCTGATGCAATGTGAAAACGATAGGTTTCTATGAAAAATGTCACACATTAAAAAAAAAAATGCACTGATTCGGTGATTTGGATTTGTGCCTGTAGATACTCATAGGCACATTATAGGAATATCAATCGCAAACTGCACCCTGAATTAGCTTTAAGTGCATGGAAAAAATTTCCGAAAAAACCTATTTTCGTCAACTTTTCCAAGCGCCTTTGATTTTTAAAAAATCGCCTTAAATAGTATTTGAGTCGAAAAACATTTCGAAATAATCGTTGTCGGAAATTTAATTTCACATCGAATGAGACCAACTGTAGCTTTCCAAGTATGTAGAAAGGTATGTTGTTTTCAAAGTTTGGTGAATTTAGATGAGTCTGATGTACCCCAAGGTGACAAAAGTGGCGGTCTCATTCCGTTATGTAGTTGGTTTTTGGTGTCGCGTGACACTTTTCGATGACGAGACGCCAATTTCAAGTTGACCCCCAGCCCCAAAACATATCCCTGCAAAACACAATAAATTAAAGGGAACCTCTCGTCGGCAACTGTTACACCCACGAGTAATTTTGTCAGGTTTATTATAGTATACGTCGTGGTTTCAATATTTGAAGACGTGAAAGTCATTTTCTAATCCGGGTCCGTGGGTGCGGTGTCAGTGAATGGGTCAGATACCTACCTAATTCATCACCCTTTAAAACCAGGCGGAGTATCCATCCATCTACCTATCAACAGTGAGGTTCATAGGTTTCGATCAGATAAGGTACATCCTGGAGTCTGTACCTACCAGAATGAGGTACGGGTATTCCGCCGAACCTACGTCTGGATAACGTTAAGAAACTTATGAAATAATGGAGAAGATCAAAGAACATGACAGATTTTATCCGAATAGGCGCAGGTTTCGAAGATTATAATTATATTCTTCGAAGAGAGAAGAATAGTGTGATAAATGTAATGTATATTTATTTATGGTTTTTTATTTTATGTAATAAACGTAATATATGTAACTTATTGATATTTTAATATTATGTAATTAACTCAGAAAGTTTGGTGTCTCATCAACGTACGTGGAAATTAATGAATACCCACCTAATTACCTGCCAATTTTCTCCTGGGAGAAGACGTTCAAGTTAATATAGAGTACCTATTTGTATTCACAAATCCAGCTGGTGTTGTTATTTGAGACGTTTCCTCTGTTTGTTTTCGTTGTTCATCCGTGTGAGAAGGCGGATGTACCCCGCTGGTAGACCCTTCACCTCCAAAATGGGTACATAAGCCAGAAATGACCGAACGGTGCTGAGATTGTATCTTACGAGTTGGTTATGGGGATTAATAAGTTAGAAAGCGAGACATGTACCTATTCGAATCTCACAGGGTTTTCTGTCCACTACAATGAAATTAATGTCCTTAGGTACCTTGGCAGGCGTGACAATTAGTGAAGAGCTTCACTACAGAAGTGGTCTAGACACGTTTTAGATTAGAGTTGGGGCTATATATCTATTATATGATCTTTGATTGGAATTCTAAGCTTTTAAGTTACTACAGGCAAAATATATAATGTACAATTTCAATAATGTAGATGCGGGCTCTTAATATTGTATGTTCCAAAGTGGTTTGTGGACAACTTACCCTGTTTTACGCCCCCTCCGCAACAACAAAAATTACCTGCAGCACCGTTCACTTAGCAGAATTCAACGTTCAGCCAATCTGTTCCTAGAAGTTCATCCTTTGATTTTGTCCCTCATTCGTTACATTCACTAAAGTCATTACATCTTATCTTATCTTATCTTATTACATCTTCATCCATTAGCTTCTCATGATTATTTTACCTGTTCCATTTTTTTTCTTTAGTAGTTTCAACTGTTTCATCTTTTCTGCCGTCTCAACCATCTCATTTATATTATATTATGCTTACCAGCTTCATGCATAGAAGAGTACCTATTTATTTTTATGTTTTCTTCAGCGTGATTTGTTCCGCTACTGTTTTTTTTTTTTAATTATTCTGTTTAATGGGCTTGCCCGTGTTAAATAAATAAACTTCACCTGCTGATAAGAACTGGAATCCTGTCCCAACTGCCAGGGTAAATTGCACTCAACTTGAATAGGGAGGGGGTTGAGTTGAATACACGAAACCCTCTCAGGCTTGTTCAAAATGAAATGTTCAGTTCAAAAATGTTGACGCCGAAGATCAAATTCCACTTTTAGTTGGAACATACCTATGGAAAGAAGGGATGTTGCATAATTATGAAGACGTTGAGAACACGCTACACTACCCATAGCAACATGGCTGACGTTTTTCACGTGGACTGAAAATAGGATCCATCTTTCAATAAACAATAAAGCTTTCTTTCCTTAGTGGAGATGAAGATCTTTCCCAGGAGGGAATAATCACGGGACGTCCTGTCACCCGTCACCCATAGGTCTGTTTACGCTCTCTCACTAATTGTCACGCCTCTCTTGGCAGTGTCATCAATTTTCTTTGCGGCTTCCACAATGAAACATGAACTCGGACGCGACGCCTTGGCTTTCTCATCGTAATTATCATTTTTGTTGATATCTTGAAACGCGATCTATGCACGCTTCATAATAGAACAGTCCGGCATCTAACGCGGGGTAGTTCGAAAACTCGTGACACAATGGTTTTCAAAGAGTAGGATGAAAAATGAAGATAATAACGTCAACGGGATACAAATATTATATTGAAAAACGTCTGCCAAGTTGGGTGGGCAGTATAGCTTCCTCACTTTTGTAACATGGACGTACAGAATCATTTATAAAACATTTCAACGACATCGGTAGAATAGTTTCGGAGTTAGGAGCATGCCTATGAAAATAAATTTCGTTTGCGCATGCGGAGTAGCCATCATCTCAAACTTATCGCTCAAGCTACTAGTGGTCCGATGGCGATGAAATTCATAGGGGCCATGAAATTCATAGCCATCACTTATCATCTCAAACTTATCGCTCAAGCTACTAGTGGTCCGATGGCGATGAAATTCATAGGGGACCGTCACGGGGCTAACCCGCATAATCCCTGAGAATCTCGTCAAATTCGGACCACATCTTCATATAGTTTTGCCTGGGACAAGGAATTGACCACAGACAGACCGACAGACAGACCGACAGACAGACAGACAGACAGACAGACACGGAACCAAAATTGTTCAGAAAGCTCTGAAACGTAAAAAGCAAGTGGAAATTTTGATTTTGGAGGACAAAAATTTTTTTTATTTCTTGCACGAATACATAGCTTCCTACCTTCGGTAGTGAGGAAGCAAAAAGAGCTGAGTTTGTTGATGTGTGGCGTGTAACTAACACCATACACCAACATTGATAGCATCACAGTATTTTTCAGAGAAGCGAGCCATCAAAAGTGCTTGGTCGAATAGATTGCATAGTTGAATGATAATTAGTTAAATTATGATAAGTTAGATTATGATGATTAGTTAAAATTATGTTAATAATGTCAGAACTAGTTAGATTATGAAGATTAGTTGAAATTATGTTAGTTAAATGATGATGGTTAAAAGACTAGTTAAATGATTTTTGAGGTAGTTAAATATTAGATTTTCAAACGGATGAGTAAAATGTTTGCACATACAAAGTTGGTAAACTTGGTCAAAATTGGCTCAACCAAATCATCACAAGGTCAAATCGAATTTTACATCTAGTTCGACTAGGCAACGAATTGAAATTTGACCACAACAAACCCCGATTTCGGTTATTATTTTCAATAATGAACCTTTGGAATCGTGCACGAAACATTTTTTTTTTCTTAACCCCCCTCAAAATTTGATGTTTTACATAATATCAGGATATATGTAGAATCCAAAAATCGAGATTAGAAAAATCCACCAAAATTATTGAAATTTGGCATTCCGGCTCCATTTGGGGTCTTGTTGTGCCCCGAAGCTTGGCGTTACCGTCATTATCCTTAATATAGGGGATAAATCTTTCAAAATACCCTAGCTCGAAAACTTCAAATATGAAGGTATATTTTTTCAATCGATTTCGGATAGAACACAATTTTTAGCGTCGAATGAGACCTTGCGGAGCATTTTAGGACCAACTAATCGCTCCCTGTAGGGAAGGTAAAGGTGGAAATAATTAATGAAAATTATGATAACGATCTTTACGGTCGTGTTCATATTGGCAATGATTGCAAAAAGAAGTTCTACAAACTGACAAACATAAACACGATTGATAATTTGTTTCCCAATTACGTTGAGCTTATGTTATGTTTGCTATATCACAGGCGCTGTGGCTCGTGCTGATCCAACTGCTATGGTATTTGTAGGCAATTATCTTGGAGCCCAAACTACCTTCTATATTTCAGCGAAACCGGTCCATCAGGAACATAGGAACTTGGGTTTCAGGAAACTCACGTTCACAGCGGCTACATTAAATGGGGGACCGGACAAAGGCTAACCCGAAAAATCCCTAAAAATGCCATCAAAATTGTACCATAATTTCTTATAGTTTTGCCCGGGACAACGACATTCATACGGAGAAGGAATCAAATTTGTTCGGGAAGCTTTAAAAATGCCTTGGACTTTTTGTTCCCAAGATACCTGATCGTTTGGTACTGTCTCGATTTATTAAACCCACGACACTATTTGCAATAAATGATTTATGTTTCCGTTTCAGTACAACTGTCTGTCTGCTATTATTATACATGTCATATTATATATAATAAGCTTTGACGGACAAGAAATTAAGAACTGGTGGCTGATGGGGACATTGGTCGAGAGGTTACGCACCCAGTGCTTTCATGAATCATTGTTTCAAAAACTCTTCCCCACGCCTCTAGTTTGCGGTATAATTTCGACGGTTCTTACTAATCAGATGTTGGTACCTGTATAGTACAACACTGTTCCGTGAGCTTCCCGTATACTAGCAGATAAGAAACCCGTATGCGATAGGCAACTTGACAGTCAAGGCCCGCTGATTCATTCGTCGCATTTTCTCTGTTCAACTGATGCATGAAATTCGTATTACATTGCAGCCGCTCGGCGACGCTTCGAACTTTGAACTTTCCTTTTTCATAGAGGTAAATGATAGATATCTAGTCCTCCTAATAAATACTAAAGAATGATTAATAAAACAATGAGACCCACCTACAGCTAGCTGATGACATACCTATAGATTGGCAAAAAAAATAATAATATAGTGATTTCCAAAAGCTTCGAAGTAGGTAGGGGATTACGCCTAATTTCTGCCGTCAGGTTAATCGAAGAATCGATACTAAATACCTAGGTACCTACTGTTCAGTACTTTAACCAGGTATCAATCTATAGTGATCACTACTAAAACTAGTTATCCATTTTTCGATTCGCACTAGTCCGATTTTGGAAACTAGGTACCTACTGGAATTTATATGGTATCGAATCGAAAAATGGATATCACCATATAATTTAGCGTGAAAACCTCCTAAATCATGAATGCATCATACTTGTGCTCGGTAGTTTATAGCGCATTCACAAAACAAAGTTTCTTGCGTTTTGTGAACATTTAGGACGTAATTGGACGAATTTTCTGCACTAAAAAATTGCACATCAGGTAATGTTCATGAGATTTCACGTAGAATTCGAATCTGCAATAAACATTAGGGATTCTGATTTGGGAAAACATCTGGTGCGAGGCTTCACACTACTTTCCTCACCAGTGGAAACCTGAAAAACGTCGTTTTTATCACATTATGTTAGCTTTTCTTGCTAACAGTTCTAACGATTTTGATGAAGTTCACCGAACTTACTCTTCTTTCAAGTTGTTCCAATTCCGTTCATCTCCACAAACATATCCCGAGAGCCGAAATCAGCGTTAAAACCCACAAAATAGTCATTTTTGAGGATTTTAACGCTAATTGCGGCTCTCAGGATATTTTTGTGGAGATGAGGGGTATTGGAGCTTGTCTTCATTCGAAGGAAGAGTAGGTCCTGTGTATTTTATCAAAATCGTTGGGGCAGCTTGCGAGAAAAGCTAAAAAATGTGCTAAAAACGACGTTTTTTCACCTGTGTTGAATATTTTCTCACCATAATAATTGACCTGGAGGGCAGAAATTCTTTTTGGATCATCCTCGTACAAGTAGGAACCAATTCTCGAGACCGGAATTTTTTTATCATTTTTGTGGGGGCCGCAATCGTGATCATACACATACATTCATATGGACTTGCTACACTTTTCCAAAACGTCGAGAAAATTGATCAGATGATGTCGATTAGGGCCATTTTAAAGTGGTTCTTGAGTGATTGGGTTTTCTGCTGATCGTACCACTTTCCTTTCACGTTTCGGGTGGGCTGAGGAAAGTAAAAAGCAGGTAAGCAGTGCACACGTTTTGGACAAGTGCATGTGTGCAAAAATATGATTTTTGGGTTCTGTACGGGAAAAATAAAGAAGAATGGCCAAGATGGAATAGAAGAATGCAGCAAAAGAAGAATATTTCATTCACCGGTATTAACCAAAATATAAAAGGGTGATCCATTAGTGTGCGACCACACTGTAACCTATAAGACACTACGTAGAACCTTTTTGTTAGAAACAATAAGTACTTTTGTTATGTTTCCTTTCGTTGGTAGTATGTCTAGTTGCAAATGTTTCATTTTTTGGCGTGAAAACGAAATACCTACCACATGAGTTCCAAAACTCAAGTCGGAGTCCAAACCATTCGTCAGCTTTTAACCGTTGTACCACGGTTTGCTGGTTTGTTGGGCCTCTATTGCCGGAAGTTTTCACATTTCCGGAGAAGTGAAACTCAGGGCGGGGCCAGGACCGAATGGGAAATTTTGACCTTTGGGCTTGAGGGATCGACAATGCCTTCCCATCAATCCCCGATTGAAGCCGTTTTTCGGCGTAGAAGTCGTCCTGAGAACCCCTCGTTCAATGGGAACTTTCTAAAAGGTTTTATCATCGGAAAAACCTCTGCAGTGTTCTAGGAGGAAGAAAACGAAATCGTAACGAATTACTGCTACATAACCGGTGAATAACCTAATGAGGAATGGGCATGGGTCGGAATTTGACCTCAGAATCGGATTCCAATTTTTAGCCCCGAAATTCGAGTAGTTTGGCTGGATATACAGGGTGGTCCCAAACGTGACGGACTTACTTTTAGGTTTTATAGGAAATTTTACGCTGATCACGAATATACCATATATTA